>JAVSBS010022576.1:7676-20760 GCA_033124195.1 Coracias cyanogaster | reverse complement strand
CTATCACCACAAGCCCTTGTAAAAAGTTCCTCCCCAATACCTATGAAGCTAAGTACTACCAAATTGTGAGGCAATACGGTGTAACTTTTTGTAAACTCATTAAGAGACAGGGAGTTAAAAGCCCCACGAGCATAGTCAGAGTATGAATTTACAATACCCCCTAGAAGCTCAGGAAAAATAATCCAAATAACCCAAGTGACATCGCTGTCACAGCCGCACCAGCACCAATACCTAGCTTCTTAACTCTGATAACCACCAGCTCGTGATTTCTAAGGTTCTCCAACTCAACCCAATAATGTACCAACAGCTTTGTACTCAAGTCCATCTGATAACTTAGGTGTTGATGCTCATCTTTACTTTTCTTTTTCTTCCTTTCTTTCTCTTTCATTCTTTTTTTCCTTCTTTTCCGTCCATTCTTTCTTCTTTCCTTCCTTCCTTTCCCTCTTTTTCCCTTCCTTTCCTTCTTTGTTCCTTTCCTTCTGTTCTTCCTTTCCTTCTTTTTTCCTTCCTTTCCTTCTTTTTTCCTTCCTTTCCCTTTTTTCCTTCCTATCCTTCTTTTTTCCTTTCCTTCTTTTCTTCCTTCCCGTCTTTCCTCCTTCCTTTCCTTTCCTTCTTTCTTTTTCCTTCTTTTTTCTCTATTTCTTTTTTTCTTTTCCTTTCTTTTTTCTTTCTTTCTGTCTTTTCTTTTTTTTTCTTTTCCTTTCTTTTTTCTTTCTGTCTTTTCTCTTTTCCTTTTTTTATTTTCCTTTCTTTTTTCTCTCTTTTTTCTTTTTTTTTCTTTCTTTCATTTCCTTCTTTTCTTTTTCTTTTTTTTTTTTTCCTTCCTTCCCTCCTTCCTTCCTCTATCTAGTCTAACGGTACCGTACCTCACAGGAGCCGAGGGGACCGTCTCCTTTGCCTGCCCCCCTCTCCCGGTTCGCTCCCCCGGGCGATCCGGGCCCCCCGCAGCCTCGCCGCCGGGCTCGCAGCGCCCTCCTGTGGCGAGGCGGGCGATGGGCGGCTCGCCGCGGGCACGGCTGCTCCTCCCGCCCTCCCCCGGAGGCACCGCGGGCTACGGCCGGTTTTTACGGGTCCGCTTTGCCCTTCAGCTTCAGCGGGAGCCTATTTTCAGTTCGTTGTTTCCGCGCTGGCGGAATCGGAGAGGTCGCGTTTGCAGAATTTTTATTTTTCTCCCAGTTTGTGGTGGGAAGAGAGTTCACGACCTGCTGCGAGTGGTGGCCCTCGCTTTTCGCCCTCATAGGGTGCCCCTTCTGTGCATACTGAAATGGGCAAGGGAAGTACCCACCCATCATAGAATCATTTAGGTTGGAAAAGACCTTTTAAGATCATCGAGTCCAATCATAACCCTACTCTACCAGGTCCGCGGACAAACCATCATGCTGGCAGTGCCGGGCGGTGGGGCACAGAAACCGGCACATCCCTCTCAGCATCCTGAAAGAGTTCAGTTAAATGGAACAATTACCCCAGCTTACCTTATTTCAGTTTGGTATGTGGACCCTGAGAAAGGAGAAAAAAAAAAAAAAAAAAAAAGGAATGTGTTTAAAATGCAGGAAACTAAAAGGTGACCTACTAGAGAGCCCCTCTTCGAGCATGCACCGTGTTCCAGCCACCACCGGGACATCCCTCCGCCTCCCATTTTACAAAACTGCCCCTGCAGAAAAGCCTACAGAGCCACTGGAAATGAGGCACACAGCACTGAAGGTGTGCTTCAACAGGGAACCTCAGCATAGGAAATAAACATTATGGAAAGTCAGTGTGCTCCTGAAAAACACAACCCCCCTGAAGTGACTGTGAATGGCCGACACTGATTACTTTGGGACAAATCTATAGGAGAAACAGCAAGGTGAAATTAAGGGGCATCTCAACCTGGCCATGGTCACGCGCAGGATCTGTCTGCTCACGTTTCTGCTCTACAGGTCTTTGCACTACACCTAAGCTGACGTAACTGGGAGATTTATATCTAACTTAAGATGCTTTTAAATGTATATAGACCAGTTGTGAAGGCCCCCTTACCTTTCTTCTTCAGGCAGCAGCAGCGCACGACAACCGCAATAATAACAATCAGAAGAATAATACCAACAAGTGAAAGCACAACTGCAAGCACAATAACCCATGTGCTTTTGCTGTCTTCACTGTAATCATTTTCTGTTAAATTAAATGAAGAAACATTGTACGATCAGAACCGCATAACATCCTTTGCAGAACATTTACCTTTTCTGTGGGAAGCTACTGACTGCTTGTTGATTATTTAACAAGGAGTCTGTTTTCCAACTGACCAACTCTGTATTTATGGACGGTGCCCAAAAATGTAAAATGTTTCCATTTCCATGCAAGTGATTTATTGCAATTTTAACTTTTCTCACAGCCAATTCTCTTCTGAAAAACACAAGGTTGCACTCTTCCGACCTAATCTTTATTTTGTGGATATGCTGGGACTGCCAACACCCTCTGGAGACCTCTGGGGCTGGGTAGGGGAGTTTCAGACTCAATTGAGATGTCTGTACAGCAGGTATTGAGTCTTGCCTATATGCTCTTGTCAGTGGAGAGAAAATAGGTATTTTGGGTTACAGTTCACTTTGCCAAATATGTATGTGTCCTTTTGCATAGGGGAAGAAGAAGATGCTCTGAAGAAGCACCTATTTCTCCCCACAGACCACAGCAATAGTCTTAGGTGACTAGTACAGATGGAGATCTCTACCCTGTAGATACGATCTTCTGATGAATCTTGTCTTGCGATTTCTCTCACTGATTTCAGCAGGTGTTTGACTTTGGGACATACTTGGGACAACATCTGTTGTCCACTTAGAGAGCAGTGAAGAGCAAAACCTGTAAACAGTAGCACTGTTTGGGAATATGCAGCTACTAACTCATCTTCACTACTGACATTATCACAACATTAACTTCTTTCTTTGTCTTTGCTGCAATCTAGAGTTAAATGCAGTGATTTCAAGATAATTCAGCATCTTGCTGAAGTTGGTTGCCAAACAGTTTTCATACAGAGATCCCACGTGCAGATAATTTTTTTAATGTTCCGTGTTTCTCATGCAGCCGGATGCACAGGGAAGATGTCAGTTTTGATTGTCATACCATCCTACCCTTTGGTTTTGACCAAATATTTCAGAAGCATCTCTAATTTGGCCACCCTTTGGAAAGCAGCCTCAAAGTCATTTTGGTAGACGTTTAGAAGTGAACTTCCAACACAAATTACAGGTGTGAGACACAGCCAAACCTCACCAAAACCCCTTCTGTTGCACTGGGTTTATGACTGTCATTTCCTCATTAGAGTTCCCACTAACGACCACATTTAGGTGGAAGCCTCCAGAAAAGATACCACAGCAATGTAGGTGACCAGTAGCTGCACAGTGTCAGGGCTAAGACCCTGATGTGTGAACCAGATTATCTGCTGCTTTACCTATGGCACAGGATAAAGAAGTAAATCCTTCCTATCTACAAATTTTCTTGGGCGTATGTTTGGGGTTTGGAGGCTTCAGACTGCAACGGTACAGGACCAGAGCCTCCTACAATGCTTGGACCTCTGTTAGGACTCTGCATTCTCCAGAGCTCAGGTCATTATGATTAAACAATTTGTTCCAGTCTTCTCTAATCCTAATGGTCAATCAGCTCATTTTGTATTTCTTCTGTTAGAGAAAACAAGAACACTCAGTAACCTGCAAACTAGTAGGTAATTCTGTAGCCTTTTATCAGTTGTGATTACAACTGATTATAAACTTGTTCATATTTTTATCTAGAAGTACTGCAACAATTGTCTACATTTTATCATTTTTTGTTCCATAAAGCACGCCATATAGATTTCAAGATGCGTAAGATATGAAAGGCAGCTATAGGGGAAAAGCGTAGTGTGAAGGGAGGATCTAAACACACCTGCACTGGCCCATACCTCCAGGCTGGCTGCCACACCGAGGTATTTACTCCCTGTCAGGTTCAGGTTACGTGCCAAAAAAGGATCTATGGAACTGAAGTGAGAAGGACAGGATACAATACAAACAGACGCAGCACTTCAGCATTGTAGTTTCCCCCCACTTTTGAAAGATCCAGAAAGAAAACAGAGCTGGGATCAGCAGATATGAACGCAGGAGCTGCCAGCTCAACGCACAAGTAGGGGTGCAAGAGAGAGGCACTAAGGCATGAGGGTATTATAGGTATTATACCCCTTTTAGCCCCATTAGTAAATCCACATCAAGTCACATGAAGTGCGTAGTGTGGACAAAGCTGCCTCCTCATTCTACAGGACCCATCCTCTGCTGCTATCCATACCTCTGGCTCTTCCCAACACTGCCCCAAAATTTACTTGGCCTAAGCATCTGCAAAAAAGGGGATTTTTCTCCTTGGTACATGATGGTGACCAAGGAGAAATGAGAGACTGGAAAAAGCTGCACATCGCTTCTTGGGTATTTCGGAGCTTTCTGGCTAACTTAAAAAACAAAAGATCAGGCTTATGGCAGATTCCCTATCTTCATCTGCTGCAGTTTAGAGGCTACATGAAGTCAACACTGAAGCCAAAGAGAGCTTGGGCCCAGCTAAGGAACTCTGCCATGGACCCCATTTCCCAATAACAGCTTTGGGAATGAAGGTATCTGCTGGGATAACTCCATAAGAGTTCCCGAACAGGAGGTTCAGACAAACACCACTGTCAATGAGGTAACTCTGGAGTGATTGACATAAAAATTGCATCACCTTGCACGGAAAGTCTGAGATTAAGACTGATCTAAAGGTGCAGGAAGGTAGGACATTTGTTGACCAGGAGATGGCTGTCTGAAGAGGACTCAGGCTTTTCAAATTCTTGTGAATGGACAGATATTGCTTGTGAGGAACATGGAGGAATTTGCTTCCTCAAGCTTTTAAGTGAAGGCTGAAATGGATATTACAGTAGTTTTGGGAAGGACTTCTTAGATGTTTGAAGCCGGTCACATTCTTTCCTGACAACAGCCAGCTAAGGCTGAGTCTGTTTATGAAAAGTTAGACAAGCTCTGAGATTTCAAGTGTGATATACACATTATATATCCTCCTCTGTCGTAAATGCTGTGTCTGTATTTCATTCTAATAATTTTAAAACTCCATATTCTTGTATCCTGACAAATTTTGAGTATCTGCTACTGCACAATGATTTTTCCAAAGAAATGAATGATGGTCCTATACAATCACTAATTATACACTAATTGTGCTTCATGACATCTGTTTTTCTCCTCTTCTGATTTACAATGAGTAGCTATGGAAACTGAGGGTGGATACCTCAGTACTTCACAAATGAGTAGGCAGGGGAATTCATTAATTTCCTCAGGATAGTTCTATTTTGCTTAGTCAGTAATTAGGATCAATGTGACTGCAAAAAAAGTCATATTAAGAATGGTGAGATGACCTTTTTCAACTGCATTACAAAGCACGTACTTCTGAAAAAGGCCTACTAATAATGACTCAAACTAAAAGGCACAGTTACTCAACCTCCACAGTTGTTTATACATCACAACTTCTATACCAAACCCCTCATCAATCCACTGTAAGAACATCTTTGTACATGCCACGTTCACCCATTACAGAAGAATCAGCTCGTCAAGGGAAGCTGTCAAGATGATTATAGAAGTTCACAATGCTCACGACATCATAGAAAGAAACATAAATTCGAGGCCCTAGTCTGTACAGAAGACAACTGGGGATGCATAGACCCACTGCAAAAAAACTCCATCTAATTTATGCATTTCCCATACCACAGGATAAGGCTAGTAAAAGAAATTTCACTGTAGGGTGGACCATGTCACCACAAGGGGCAGTGCACCCATAGCCAGGAACCTCAGCTCCATGACATGCAGTTAATGCTCCAAGGTTAGTTTGCCTTGAGAGTCCTCTACCTGACAGTTGAGACACTTTGCTATTCTCAACAGAGAAATGCTCCTAGGGTCGGTTTGGTATTGTCTCCCTTGCCGGCTTTAAACACTGCTAACCCATAAGGAGATGCTTCCTCTCACCTGCTCTTATTCTGTTACAGTTTGGAAAAGAAAAACTTTTTTCATAGGATTCTGTTAGATGGTGAGGCAGATCTGTAGTGATAGTCCCACCTTCTTTGTTCCACACTGGCAATACAGACCAGATGAAACCATCCTTTTCCTAATGAACCTCTTAGTACTGTCAATGTGTTAAATTACGGAATTTTATTTTCATAGGATGTCAGTGAGGACAAAGATGAGCAGCATTACAGAAAATGCTGACCTCAGCAAAATATTTAGGGTTATCAAAGGTCTTGTTAACTGTTCTTGGGAGATTTGCCCAACATTCATGCTTGGATTAAAGCAACCTTGAATTTCCTTAAATAAAAGGCAACAAAATGCACTGTCCAAAGAATTCCATGTATGTTGCTTCAGGACATTTTTTACCTTCCTCTAGGATGTGAAAAAGGCCATGCCAGGAAGAGGAAAGCAGGCCAAATGGCTCTTTGATCTAAGCAGACTTTTGGATAAGGCCTGTGAATATACAGCTTTTCTTGATGACCTGATTCTTATTATGTAATGGGTGAATACATCATGTACAAAGACTTTTTTATAGCAGATTGGTGATAGGTATATGGTATAGAAGTTCCTACATATAAATGCTACCATCTGCAATTAGGTGCTAGCCTCAGTGCAGCCCTGGGGACATTTCCACCATACTACAACAGCTCCATCAGATCTGGTCACTACTCATATGGAGAACTCTCTGCTTGCACCTGAAGTGCTAGTACAGAATCTATTCTGGGTCGTGTGCCGAAACTAAGAACAAAATCCAGGAGTTTTTTTCCAAATCAGTGGTAAAACTGGTATTGAATATTATGGAGAACATTTTCACATGAGGGTTCGGCTTCGAGTAAATGAGGTCTAACAAATTAAGTTAATATGGCAGGCATGACCCAATCAAGGATATTTAAGATCTAAATTAATTAGACGTTTACTTGGTGAAGGAGCAAAGCCCTGGTTTTTCTTAGCAGTGAATCCATGGTAGGAGTCAGTGGCAGATGTACTGCTTTGTCTGTCTTGCTCAGTCCTAAGTTGGACTTCGTGGTTCGTTAGAATTTAACCCTACCTATGTATCAGGTTGTGACTACTGGGTCTCAATTCTTTGTGCATCCCGTAGTATTTCATTTGCAAATGAAAGACTTGTCAAAATAAAACAAAGCAAAACAAAACAAAATGCAGAGTTCTCAGTGTTGGCAGTACAGCACAGGCACTACAGTACAGGCGAAGTACAACAAACATTCACTTACCTATGGTAGAGTTGACAAAAATGACAGTTACAGTTGCATTCTGAGGCTTAGGGAGTGCTTCTATGGCAGCTAAACAAGTCAAAATTTCACTGTCCGTTGGAGTCAAAGTTAGGATGCTCAGGGCATCGTGGAGGCCGTTAGATCCTTGACTTTGCTGAGTAACATACCTTGACTTATCAATGAAAGAGTCATTTGTCATCCAGGTAATGTCTGGAGCTGGAGCCCATCCTAAGGCTTCACAAACAATTTCAACTGTTTTGTTCTCTGTTACTGTTAAGGTGCTATTTTTGATGAATAAAGATCCATTAACTGTAGGAGGGAAGAGATGTTTTGGTCCTTCAGAATATTTGGCTGCATTGCTCTCCTGCTGAATAGTTTTAAATCTTACTTGCTACTCAGAAACAGCTATGCCTTGATATATGAAGTAAAAAACAATCATTATTAACACAGATATACCATGTGCATAATGTAAACATGCAGATATTGAAACTTTATGGACACGTTGTCCAGTATGTCTAAGGCAAAAGTCTCAGCTTTCAGTACCTTTCCAGTAAAAATTATACTTTTTTGCCATCCTGATATATTTCCAGCTGAAGGATAATATAACAAAAAAACCAGTGTTTCTAAGTTTTAAGTACACTCAGGTTTTATCATGAAAGCTTTATGGGTAGACAATGAGATGTTCTCATCGCATGAAGCACCTCTTTGACAAATGGATATATCTGGCGGTTAGATCTTGCTTTACTGACTGCACTTTGTCACTACTGATGCTTCAGAGAGGAGGAAGAGGTCTTGCATACAGGAGTCTGACACACAGGAACTTTTTGTTCCTTGGAAATGGTAGTTTGAGGCAGCAGTATTATGAAGAGTATCACCTTGTGTTTCAAGGGTTTTATTTCTACATGCCATTAAATCAAACTCAAATAAGCTGGATACAGAATGATTCCCGAGTCGGAAAGCAGGAGGCAGATCTGCCCTATAGAGCAGAAGGTTCAGGTACAAAGATGTGTGTAGAGGTAATCCATACTGGTTTTAGCCAAAAGATAATTTTTGACTGACTGCTGGTGGGACTGGTATAGCCTTATGGCACTGTAGCGCAATCAAATAAAGAATAAGCTATTTAACAGGAAAAAACAAGGCCAGTTATAACCTCTGTTAATGGCGCTCTGAATGTGGCTCTGAAACCTGATCTGATAATAAAATTAAGCCAAGGATAGGAGGTAGAGGATGATAAATAAGAGCATGCATTCCCTCACAAGGATAATTTGAGCAATTCATCAGAGGATTCCTTTAAGTGCAGTATAATAAAATAGCTTTCTATCGGTGGCTATACGCACCTTGAACAGAAAGAAATGCAAAGTTGTTCTCACTAGATTGCTGGATACTACATTCAATTTTTCCAGAGTCACTCAGCTGGGTGTTGTGGATGATCAGCTCCGAGGTAAATTCATTGCCACTGGTATAATTTTGAGAGGTGAAACGGTTTGATGTTTCAATAGGTCCTTGAGAACTGGTGATAGTGAGGACAGGATTTGCATTGGACAGCCAAATGAGAATCACCCATCCTTCTGACACAGTGCAGTTAAACCGGGCTTCTGAACCAGCAAGGACTGTTGCATTAGCAGGGCCTTTTATAACAGAGTAACAAAAGCCAAGACCTGGAAGGAATAAAAAAAACCACAGTCTCTAAATACATAAACACCACCACTACTAAGGGCCTTTTACTTAATTTTTACTACCATCTATTTAAAGCAAAAAACCCAGGCACCCTGGTTCAAACAGTATTATTCACTAGGAGCGCTGGGGTATTAAGCACTTAGTCATGTATCAGGAAAGGCTGTTGATTGAGCTGAGCTGGCACCTCACCTCTGACAGTCATCAGTACCTGATACTTTCAGGAAAAGGTTCTTGTCTCTTTTTCTGTAATGCATGCCTGTCAGTAAGTAGTTAAAGATATGTATGGTGAGTTGAAATTGCAGCTGACCACAGCAGTAAGCAGTGGTCAAATGCTATGTTGTAATAATGGATCCCCAAGCCAAACATTACAAACCCAAGAAGTACATATAGTTTATACAGTTTAAAAGGTCTTAACCAGTTCAGAGATGGAGATGCACAATCTAATCTCGCAACTCCAGTTCACATTAAATGGTTTTCTTTAAAGATATATTTAATTTTTGTCTCTCCTCCTCCCACTCCAAAATCACCTTTCTCTCTCCAGGGACTCACTGAAAAGCTGACTTATCATTTTGCTGAAAGAAAAAAAGTTCTGCTAGGAAAATATATTAATTCTCTAGACTTTAAATAAATAAAGGAGTATGTAGCTGGTCCCTTTTCCATACCTCAGACTGCCAATGATTTTTGGCAGCCTTGGCATATATCCTTCTATGCTCTTTCCTTTATTCACCTGCCTCTTCCTTCATTTCTCAAGCATGCATCACATACACACTTACCCACCTCCTCAGGCTTTCTGTTAACCAGAGGTGCTGTAATTCATGAGTTTTTCATCCTTAAAAGGTAGTATGAATTTTGGCTACTATTCTTCACAACTGAAATCTCCTTTCTAATGAAGGCATTCTGTTTTCCTTTCCTCCTCAACAGACCTAGGGCCTCCCACTGCCCTCAGAGGAATGACGGTGCAGCTGTTGCCCAGGCAGATGGTGGAACCCCTGCACACAGGGAGGCAGAAGCACTCGCTTCTACCAAGCAGAAAGTGAAGGAAGGAGGAAGGCAGAGACCCTCTTGTTCAAAGCAGCAGCTGTGACTTCAGTGCCTGAAACAGCCAGGGGAAATGGTGCCATTTTGAAGGTGGGCAAATCTTAAAGCATTGCTCAGAGAGAGAATGTTGTATACCTTAGTCTTCATGAGGGACAAACCTTCACACTGTAAGAACATCCCAGATTATTTGGTTGGTGTCTTGGGGAACAGGACTTGAGAGGGCAGCATGCCAATGCCTTCCTGTATTGGAGAGCCCGAAATGGTAAGCTCTCATAAACCAGTCACTTTCCTAAGTCACTGCCACCCACAGCCCTACTGGCTGCAGGTGGAGTCGTGGAGGAGGGAGACGACCACCATTGCAAGTTCTGCTGTCAACAAGGTTCATCTCAGGGAACTGCCTGTGCTCTGCATGCATCCCACCGGGTACAGCTCTTCCTCATCCCTTACAGCTTCTATTGGCTCTTCACCTGCCTCTAAGATCAGGTCTCCTCCCTTTAGGCCTAGTGCTCACCTGCACCTCACTGTGATGGAGCTGCTCTTTTAATGGAGGCACTAAAAGGTTTTGGTGGAAATCTCTAGCCCAACCCTATGCTCCAAGCAGAGCTAACTTCACAGCTAGGCCATTTGCACAGGGTCTTGTCAAGTCAAATTTTGAGTATCTCCAAGGATGGGGATTTCACAAGCAGTCCTGCCTGTGAGATCTACCTCACAAGTGAGTTCTTCATCACTTACTGGGAAACATTCATGCTGAGGAAGCCTCAGGACTGCCAGTGCTACTCCTAACGATTCAGGCTGTAGGTTGCATAATTACAGCAATTAGACACTACAGTCCATAGCAGTCTAATTAAAACCCCGTGTCTGCAAATTTGGCCTGAGAATAAGTGTTCAATTCTTTTCTAGGAGACAGGAAAAAAGTCTGAAATGGCCATTATTCCCTTGCTAAGAGTATTCAGGACAAATAAGTGATTTTTAAAGGTATCATTCAAACCAGGTTTTGTACATTTTAGGTAGCTTATTCATTAATTGATTAATTATAAATAACTGAAAAAATCACTTTTCATTCAGTCAATAGCTGACATGACTAGGAGATAATATGCTGTATTGTTTCACGCACAAGAGATGTTGTATAAATGGAACCAGAGCTCAATCTCAGTTACAACGTTGCAACCAGAGCCTGCATTAATGCACCCAGGGCATGGGGTCTGTAATCTCATTGCTCCAATGTCAACATTGTTTTCTAATTCCCAGCTCACATTTAATCCTAGGCAGTGTATATCTAAACAGGTTTACACCAAGAATTGTTCCTTAATATAAATAGCTCCTCTCTTTCCTCCCACCCGCCACATGTATTTACAGACAAGAGCCTTTTCATTCTTTGTTTTGCAGCATTACACAAACGTAGCTCTCCCTGGTTCTTTGTCTGATCGACTCTGAGTTCTCTCATGTTTACAAAAACCTTTACAAAAATTTTCCAACTTCCTGGCTTATGTTACCTCTGCCATGCACCTCGTTCTCCAAAGTGTATCTGTATGTGAGCAATAAAATATTAAATGAAAAGCAAACTTCACTACCACTGGTAGTTGATAAAGCCAGATAAGATACAGTAAACCATATTTCTGCTCAACTTAAATGACTCATTTTTTTCCAGTAGCATTTACTCAAAGCTCTCTTCAGACTTTTAAAGGTGAACTGAAATGCTTTAAAACATGAAAGAGCTTGAAGATGAACTCAACAATCAAATCTATGTGCATACCTTAATACGTCGCTCTACAGTTAACACAACAAAATGCTTTAAAACCATTTCCTCTCTTTTCTATTTTCACATTCTGAATGGTAGGGATTGGCCGCACATCTGTGAATGGCATCATTTACAGAGCTACGGGTTTTCTAATGAACCTGCACTGAAGAAGTCCATTCCAGTAGACCATTTGCCACATAGTATGTCCCTCTTCCCTGATATTCGACATCCAGTTGTCATGATTTCTATTCACAACTTATATTACCAGGGTTAGGACACTGTCCTAAACTTTAACGTGTCTTTGAATTATCTAGTTTTTCTTGGCTCATATTGTCGCCAGCCTTTACAATACTACTCCCTGGGCATCCATGATGTCTGTAACATGTTCACGTGCTGAGCGTTTTGATTTTTACACTTTGTTTGAAGTCTTCCTGACTGGTTGAAGTTACACCTACCATGATGATAGACACAGCCATGAACAAACTTCCTTAGAGTCAACACCAAAATGCATTTAGTTGCTCATGAAGCAGGAGCTGCTCCACACTGCTTCTCTTAGTGCAAATTGATCTCTGTGCATTTGTCGCTTATTTCCATGCCTGTGCAAACACTTTACTGTTTCAAGGAGCTGTGGTTTGCCACGGCTCTGAATAAATGATGCGACTTTCTGTACACTGCTCGCTGTTAATTAATCATTTGCTATGAGATCGTGTCTGTGAGTTCCATTATAGTCTTGCAATTTATCACTAAACATGAATAATCAGTGATCATCAGCTCTACAAATACATGACTAATATTGCTCTTGTTTTCTTTAGACAGTCAGGACAGTATAGGCAGGTAGGTATGAGTTATTCCTAATATAATATAATATTTTTTTAATCAGTTCATAGGTATGGTACGATTCACATCTTCTTCCACCAAACAAATCTGCTGGAGCAATAGATGATCTTTCACTAACTCCTGTGAGCTAGGGAACAGAACCATAAGCCCTGTATAGGGATCCTATGGGTGGCAGAAAGACTGAGGAGTAGGACACAGCTCAACTTTGCCTCCATAAGATCTCAGTAAAGCCTCAGCACACCCAAAAAAGGAGCTTCCTGAGCCGTCTCAACCTGCTGCCAAAACATTTTTGGTGGTTTTAACTTTGCCTCTTTATCTTCTTGCTTTTATTTTTTATCCTACAATAGCACATGGAGTGCTGAACTAACAATGTGTTCCATCATCCAACCCACGTACAAACACTGATAAAGTTACCAGTGCAAGGTCAAAGAGGACACTCATGACAGAAATGGGATCTAAATCCAGTTACTAGGGCCTTAAGTCAGTGCTATAAATCCTTTTGCTGGACTTTGCCTCTTGCACTAAGGAGAAAATTTTAGTGCTTA
>JAVSBS010022574.1:0-17539 GCA_033124195.1 Coracias cyanogaster | reverse complement strand
CGCCGCCCCCGGCCGCCCGCCATGGCGGGCCCGCTGCGCACGGCCCCGCTCCCGCTGCGGGCGGCTGCGGCGCCCGCCTGACCCCGCGGCGCAAATCCGCTCCTCGCCCCCGGCGCCGGTGGGTCCCGCCGCTAAGCGCTGCCCCGGCGCTGCAGTCTCGCCGCTGTCCCCCCCCGGTGTGCGGGCCCGCAGCGGCAGGGGCCGGCCAGCCGCCGACGCGTCCTGCAGGCGCTGGTGCGGACAGCCCGAGAGGGCCCTTGCGGCGGGAGGGCCCCGCGGCGCGGCCGTAGCCATGGCAACCACGCGGGTGAAGGCTCCGGCGGAGCCGGCCAGGCCCGGGCCGCCGCCGCTTCCCGTCCCGGGCGCCGGCAGGAGATTGCCCCGAGGAAGCGCTTTTCTGCCCGGTCCTGCCAGCGCCTGAAGTGAGGTGAGGGGAAGGGGCGAGAGTCATGGAGGACGAACCCGATCCCGCCCCGCTTTCCTTCTCTCTCAACGCTTAGGCCTCGACCGCGCACGGCCCCGGGGGTTTGCTCCTCTGGTGGAAACAAGCGACAGAAAAGCGGGTTTTAACGGCAAAAGTAGTTCTGCTGCAGGACAGAAATTAGCAGGGGAAAAAAAAACCGCAGCCGTCTGTGTTTCAGAGCTACTAAAACCAGCCTTTCACGCCTGGTAGCGAAGGTCTCTGCCTGCATTACCTGAAACTACAAAACTACTTTCCTCTTCTTTACACAGATCTAAATGACTTCTCACGTTTCTGTTTCTCACCTAAGGATTTATTTGCTGCTCAGGGATGTAGCCCCGCTCTCCTGATTGTCAGTGACCCTTCAAAAAGCCGTTTCGGTTCAGTTTGAAGTATTACTTCTCATTTTAAGACAGTGAAAGTGACTCTTAAAAGACTTGAGCTTTTCTACTCAACCCACAGAACTATTTAAAAGCAAAAGGCAACTCTAGGTAATTTTCAGTATTGAGAACATTACTGCAAATTTGAATTCTTTTCTGTGTGGTTTTTAACAAAGAAGGATGACTTTTCAACTCAACTTTGAAGTAGCTTTTGAAGATGAATGCTATTTTTCTTGATTTGGAGGCGTACGTTAAATTTTGGGGTGTATTTTCTAACCTTGCCTTACTGCAGTCTGTAGGGTAGACAAAGGAGGAGATAATGTTCACATTTGGCACTTATTTAAAACCAAAATAAAAATAACATGTGCATTCCATATTGCACACTAAGCTAGGAAAGAGAATCTGCAGCAGTTTTGGATCTTTAAGTCTCCTCCTATATTTCATCTGACTCAAAAAGGGGATGGAGAACACTGAGAAGTTCTCAAGAGCATTTTGGGGACTCACAAATGCGATAAGGTAGAAAAAGAGAAGTTGTTGCTGCCAGTCAGAGTCACATTCCCCCTCCTCTGTTGCGAGACAGAGTGCTTCAGAGAAGAGTAAAAAGGATCATTACAAATTAACTTCCTAACCTCCTTCATGTAGTAGCTAACGCATTGATACTTGAGAGTTTAGTAGTTCTTACTTTAAAATGAAATTCTAGTGTCTTCAGTATGTATAAATACAGGATGTATTTATATCTATATAAATACAGATGTGTATTTCATGGGTCAGGCAGCACTTCCTCCCCACTCACTCCCTTTCTCCACCTTTTAAATACAACAAAAGCTCGAGGTTCCTCTGTGCACACATGCAGCAGCTCAGCATTTTCAAGTTTAAGACTTGAAATATTTTCATTGTCACCTAATAAGGAGTCTAATGATTTTTGGTCTTCATTTCTGAATCTCTTGTCTCTCCATCTGTCATAGGTTATCGATATGCTGCTGTACTGCGATCACTCTGATACTGTAAGAAAGCTTTATAAAAACTGACTGGGTACCCCTCCTCTTAAAATCTTTAAAAAACAAGCCCCTGCCTTTGCCTTCTGCAATGTAGGCGGTGTGGGCAGAGCCTTTGCCGGTGAAGGCAAAGAAGTCATTGAGGACCTCAGCCTTCTCCATATCCCTTGTGACCAGGTCTCCTGTTTCCTTCTGGAGAGGGCCTACATCTTCCGTAGCCTTCCTTTGATTACTGACGTACCTGTAGAAGTTTTTCTTGTGACCCTTGATGTCCCTGTCCAGATTTAATTCTATCTGGGCTTTAGCTTTCCTACTCTGATCCCTGGCTGCTTGGACAACTTCTCTGTATTCCTCCCGGCCTGCCTGTCCTTACTTCCACTCTTTGTAGACTCTCTTTCTGCGCCTCTCAAGGAGCTCCTTGTTCATCCATGCAGGTCTCCTGACATTCTTGCCTGCCTTCCTCTTTTTTGAGATGCCTTGCTCCTTGGCTTGAAGGAGGTGGACCTTCAATATTGACCAGCTTTCTTGGGCCCTTCTCTCCTCCAGTGCTTTATCCCGTTGTACTCTACTAAGCAGATCCCTGAAGATGTCACAGTCTGCTCTCCTGAAGTCCAGGGTTGTGATCCTGCTGTGTGCCTTCATTGTTGCCCTAAGGATCTTGAATTCCACCATTAGAGCCATATCTATAGACAAGGATGTATAATAAAATTCTGTCTTTGTTACATCTCTTGCAACGTTCAGATTTAATTTTGTGGGAACGTTCAGTAGGATTCCAAGGCGTTTCAAATTTTCATTTGATCTGCCCTTTTCTGAAGATTTTTTTTCAAATATGCTCAAATAAGCTTACAGCAAAAATGTATCCTTACGTCTTTACTGAAAAATCGGATTTTCCCTGAAGTCACACCTGGGGCTTTCCTATGAACTGTCAGGCGATACAAAGTTAAAAGCCGGGTGGTTAGAGCAGAAAAGGGTTTGGCAGGTAGGCAATTCCTGGCTTTCCAGAGCAATGGATATAACACGCAGTAAATGTTTCGGAAGAAACTCTAATACGTTGATTTACTATTTTATGACATTTTCCACTGTAAAAAAGAATGAATAAAGAAAAACCTCCCTCTTTTAGGTATTATTTGGCTGCGTAGTACTTTACTTAGCTAGCAGGCCACAAGATCAACCTGTGTGTGATACCTAATCCTGGCCGAGCAACGACAAAGGTGTAAAGCAGCAGTTGGGATCCATTCTGCACCTTGGCCCCCAGCTCACGGAACACGTCGGGACATACTCAGCTTCCACTGAGCTCAGGGAAACTTACACCCCGGCTGCGTGGTTTTGCTGAACTCGTGTCACTCTAATCCTGATAAAAAAGAGCAGTACCGAGAGACGCTCACACTTTCTCTCCCTCCTTCCCTTTCCTGTTTTTCAGCGAGCTTTGACGTTGCTGAGGACGTCTCTGATAAAGCTGACCGCGCTGCAGCCAGCGGCAAGAACTGGAATGCCTTACGTCGCAAAGAAATGCGGCATCTGCTTCCGGCCTCCATCCATTGTCCTGATCTACAAAGAAGATGGCGAGGATAAGACTCGCCAGCGCATCATGCCCGTCAGAAATTTCTCAAAGTTCTCAGGTGTGGTGCATGACTTGTAGCATTCTCCAAGTCCCCTCCAGACACCGTGAGAGGAGCAGTTGTAGCAGCATTTTTAGTAACCGCTGAGTAGCTTCGTAGCTGCGTACAGGGAGTACGCAGAGGGGTGGTTTTGGGGGAACGCTGTCTTCTCTGAGGAGCCCAAGGCTGCAACCCGGGTAGTGGCTCTGCTGCTAGTGTCGGTCTGTTCAACCAAGTAACAAGACAAGAAATGGCCTCAAGTTGTGCCAAGGGAAGCGTAGGTTGGATATTAGGAAGAACTTCTCTGCTGAAAGGGTTATCAGGCCTTGGAACAGGCTGCCCAGGGCAGTGGTGGAGTCCCCATCCCTGGAGGGATTTAAGAGTTGTGTAGACATAGTGCTCAGGGATAGGGTTTAGTCGAGGACTTGTCAGTGTTTGGTTAAAGATTGGACTCGATGATCTTAAAGGTCTTTTCCAATCTAGGCAATTCTGTAAGTCTGGAGGTCTCACTTGTGATTATTTGGGAGAAGAGGATCTGTTTATGGGAAGGGATTTGCTGGCAGCTCTAAGTCTTTGTGGTGACTTTCTCTTTAGACTGCAGCATGGCTGCTGAGCAGTTGAAGAATAACCCTCGGCACAAGACTTACCTCGAAGGAGTCTCACTGCGTCAGCTACGGAAGCTGTACAGTTTGCTGAAAGGGCATTTGGGAGGAGAGAGCCTGGCTCAGAGCTTAGAAAAGTTTCGGCAGGAAGAGACCATTGACCCAGAAGAGGACATGAACAAACTGGATGACAAGGAACTAGCCAAAAGGAAGAGCATCATGGACGAGCTCTTTGAAAAGAACAGGAAGAAGAAGGACGACCCAGATTTCATCTATGACATTGAGGTTGAGTTTCCACAGGATGAGCAGCTGGAATCCTGTGGCTGGGACGTGGAGTCAGGTGAAGAAATCTGATTCTGGACAAAGATATCCTGGATAGGGAGCTCAGAGACAAATCTTGCTGTCCTGACGGAGAGAACGATGTCAGCGTACGTCACCTACCGCGTCATTCTCAGCTCAGCAGTTGATAGACGTTACAATGGCTACGGAGAAGACGAGGCCTAAGGAGCTACGGCGATTCCAGGTTGAAGTGAACTTTTGAGCCACTCTTGACGAAATGGAAATGGGGCAGCTGAACTTCTTGGATGTTTTTAGTCTTTTCCTATGTATGAGTACCTAAAATAATTTCAAATTTGTTTGCATTTCAGTCAGCTTCGGCTGAAAGCCTCACCAGCTTGCCGCCTGTAATTCCTATTGAGCTTTGTCTGAAAATGAAGTGTTAAATCTTTATGTCTTGAAAGCAATGTTAAAGCTTTATTGTAGGCTATGGTATTTAAAATTACTTGCCCGAATGTTAAGTATACATTAGTATTTCTGGATAAATCAGCATTGCTTTGAGAATATTCCTCTCACGTTTCCTGAGCAATGCTGAAATCTCCAGCTTCGTCTTACAGAAATACAAATCCTTATGTTTCAGAAACGGAGTATCTCGAAAACAAATTAGTCTTGAAAGTACTTTTGAAAATACGGTGATTTCAAACTGCTGAAGTGAAGCGTTTTGCTTCCTTATACTACTAGATGATGCTTTCTCAGCAAGTGTTCAGTTCTGGGAAAAATTGCTTAAACTATCCAAAAAAAAACCCCCAAAAAACAGTAGTCTGGTAGAAGGGCACAAAGATTGGGGGTGGTTTTAGAGTAAAACAAACCTTCAGCCCTGCTGCCTCCTCAGACCCCAGTTCCTGGGAATCATGCTCGGGGAGAGCCGGATGTGACAGGTAAAGCTGCAGCAAAAGGTCCTCTGGGTGAGGATTTAGTGGCCGCTGATAAACTCATCTCTGCAAATGAATATTTTACTTATCCTGCTGAAGTTTTTAATCCCAGTCGTTACCTCAGCTGGTTTGTACTGGCCAAATCCTGCTCTCTTGTAGGAACTGGAGGACGAAGTTTAGGATTCTTCAGAAATGACGCAACTCCAAAAGCTTCTCACGTTTTAGCCTTCCGAACCTGGGTGGCTGTAAGGCTTGTGAGTGGGATGGGCCTTCATCCCGAGTTGAGAGGCCTTAAACTGATGCCCGAGGTAGCCAAGAGGACTGTCTTAATTCCTGTCTTCCATTCTGCAAACAGAAATTAATTAAAACACGTCAATTTTACCAATAAAACTTCATACCATAGAAGCTGGGGTTGGAAGAGCTCTCCTCCTACACACGGCAATGACAGAGACAGTTCTGTGAAAAATCTGAAATGAGCGTCAATTAAACCACCGGGTTTTGTCATCACTGGAGATGAGGGAGCTCACATTTGTCCAAGGGAGTCTTCAGTTCAGAAGAGAAATGGAAGCTGATGCCTCACTTGCAAAAAAATAATTAAAAAAAAAAAAAAAGTAAAGCCTGACTCAGCTCTCCCAGGAACGGAAGGGGTGTGGAGGTGTCTGGCACGGGCCTTGCTCTGCTTCCAGTCAAGAATTGCAACATGACAGCATACAAAGATCTCCCCCTTTGGTGGGAGGAGATCTGTGGGGACCTCTTCTCCACACCCAGCCTGTGCCAGGGTCAGGCCATCCTGGCTTCATCCTGGCAGGGCTCAGAGGATGGAGGCTGTGGGGCATGGCTGTCCTCACCAGATGAGATCTACGTGAGATAGAGCAAGTGCTGAGTTGAGGTGGGTAGTCACCTCTCCAGACTGGGAGGTTCCTTCTGGCCCATTCCTCAAGCACACCCTGGTCCTTCAGGACAGCAGCCCTACCCAGTGTCAACTGATCCTCACAGTTTGACATGAAGGCACTCCATGGCCTCCTCCAGACCATGGACAAAGACATCAAATGGAACAGATCAGACCTCTGGTGTCTTCTCATCAGCCTCCTGGTCGAGCACATCCTACTAACTGCCACCTGCTGTGCTTGATCCATCCAACTGATTTTCACCTACGTGGTTGCCCACCCATCCAGACCATGACATCCTCACTTGGATACAGGAACGTTGTGGGTGATGGTATTGAAAGCCTTGCTGAAGTTGAAGTAAATTGTACCCACTGCTGTCCCCTTGCCTACAAATGCATCCATTTCTTTGTGAGAGGCAAGCAGGTTGGTCAGGCATGACCTACCTTTGGTCAATCCACACTGACACCTCCCAGCCTCTCTTCTTCTAGAAACATGCTCCAAGCAAGCGTACATATCCAGCTTGAGGGTTGGGAAAACCCTGTCGCTCCCCAGGATGTCCTTTTGGCCATTACTGAAGATGGGTGCAACATTTGCCTTTCTGCATTCACTGAGGACCTCCCCTGATCACCAAGACCTTGCAAAGATGATGAAGAGCAACTAAAAGTGGAAGCTCATCTTGCCGCCCTGACATCCCTTGTGCATCCCAGCTCCAGGTGAGCCTCGGCTTTCTGGACACCGTGCCCCTGTGCTCAGGCAAAGCTGTTGACACCTCCCGTGATGGAGGAGCGTTGAGTATCCTCCACATTGGCTCAAGACGAGCAAGAACACCCAATTTTACCCGTGCCCCAGGCAATGCCAGGCCCCTGGGTTCTTAGCTGCATGCACACCCATGGCTGCACCACACACACCCTGCCAAAAGGAGAAGCAGCAGCTGCCATGGTGGTGGAGGAAGCACACGCGTCCACCCTCTGAGGCTGGACTCAGCACTCACGGTGGGAGCGAACAGCCCCAGGGAGAGGGGTGCTCACTGGGACACCCTGCTCACCCTGCCAGCACAGACACCGAGATGTGGCTGCGGTGCCAGCGCAGAGCCCATGGAGGACATCACAGGGACATAGCTGTAGGTCACTGTTGTCCCTTGAGCGTGCAGCTTATGGGCAAAAGAACGGCTGAAATAGGCTGAGGGATTCCCCGGCTGGGGCCTGATTTGGTTTGGGCTATTTCAGTCTAAAATAGGGCCAGGAAGCAGCCGTTTTCTGAGACAGATTTGACATCTGGGTTTCCAGACCCTTGCACGGCCCCAGCGGTGCTGCCAGCTGGTCCAGCATGGTCCGACCTGCCTGGTTCCTCCAGCCTGGCGTGGCCATCAGCCATGCAGGGCTCACCAGTGACCCCAATCCTTGTCCCCGCAGCTGTGCTGGAGAGGATGCTGCCCTGCTGCCAGCCTCGCCTCCTGCTTCTGCCCTGCCCGGGCATCACTCCCGGCCCCGCGTCAGCTTCTGCCACAGCCCTCCACCACCTCCCAGCACAATCCCAGTGTAAGGTAGAGCGACACTGGGGCTGCCTGCGGGGGCTCCACATCACCCTGCTGAGCCCACCCGAGTCCAGGCAGGGACAAGCCCCTGGTGTGCCCACCCCAGCACTGCTGCTCGCTTCCCCACACCCCGTGGAGCACGTTTCCCTGGAAAAATCCTGACGGTGCCACAGGAATAAAGCTGCTCCGGTTCCCAGCAGTGCTTTTGAATTAGCACAAGCCACCACCACTTCCCATTTCCACCCGCAGCAAGCCGTCCGAGGAACAAAGCGGCACTTCCCCAGGTAGCGGGTGGCTGGGACGGGAGAGTCCACACGTGCTGCAACTGGGGCTGGGTGGAGGAAAGCCCCCGACGCCGCCGGAGCCCGCAGCCGAGCACGGCTTGCACAAGAACGCAGGGTTTCTCTTATTTTATCTCCTGCGCGTCTGCTTAATCCAGCAGTTCCTGAAGAAAATGAAATCGGTGACAAAATATTACCAGTGATATAATTTATTCTCCCATTTTTCAATCCGTATTTTACATCGGTGGAGCTTGGGCTATTCTTAATGGGCTTATCTAACCAGGATTGTGACTTAACGGAGCAACGAGACCCCAGAACGTGTCCTTCAGCCCTGCTGCCAACACCGGTTCTACCTGCGTGTCTGTGAGTTTGCTCGTGGCAGCAAGAAGCAGCCCAGGAAGCTGTGGCCACAGAGACCCTTCTCCGCAGTGTCCGGGCGATGCTCGCTCCAGCCCAGGGCGTTGTGTCGGGGTTAGCTGCAGACCTGGAGGATGTTCTGCAGCAGAGAGTTGGCTGCAAGGGTGAATAAATAAAAGGAACTGCCTGAAGGGGCAGGAGGGAACAGTGCTGGAGAGAACTACCCGTGCCCCTTTGGCCAGATGTGTTTGCTGTGGTATCTGCCTGGCTCTCACCAACATCGCTGAAGGTTTCTGCTGAAGACGTGTCCCTTGAGGATGCCCAGCACAGCCCCAGGCCCCATCACTGGGCACAGCCCCGCATGCTTCAGGTAGCCTTAAGGCATCCATAGCAGGAACAGCAGCTCTCCCAGTACCCCCTGGTGCTCCATCCATCAATTCTCCATCTCACCCACCTCAGAGGGATTATCACCTGTAAATCCTGACAAGCTGCTCACATTCATCGTTCCTGAGCCCTTCCTCCTCCTCAGCCATCAGTATGGGCTGGACACCCCACACCGGCTTTTCACCATTTTCAGCAGCTTTTGCTTGAGTGTGAGGAAGATGACAGCAAAGGCCACCAGGAGCGTCAGGCAGGTGGGCAGAGCCAGGACCAGGTAGAGGAGCGTCAGGTTGGCTGTCCGCCAGTGGCAGCTCTGCAGGACCTGCTCGGGCAGTGCCCTGGGGTTCAGGGTGCTGGAGGCGTAGCTGCAGGTCACCCTCTGCCCATCGGGGACACGCAACCCCTCAACCTGCTGCAGGGAGTCCCACCAGCCCAGCGTGCAGCAGTTGTAGGGGTTTCGGCTGAGGTAGACCTCTCGCAAGCTCCTCCCCAGTGGTGTCCGTGCTACGTCCGGTGGGAGAGCTGCGAGGCAGTTGTCCCGCAGGTCCAGGCTGCGCAGTTTCAGGACACCCAGCGAGACAGGGAAGACAGTCAAGGAGTTCTCCGAAATATCCAAGTGCACAAGGCTGTTAAAGACAGAGAAGTCCACCACGGTGGAGGAGAGGCTTGTGTTCCTCAGAGACAATACCTGCAGAGTCAGAGCAAGGTCTTGCAGCCACCTGAGATCCCCAGACAGTGCCTGATGGTTGTCAGAGAGGTCCAAATGCATCAGGGATGTCCCCTGGAAGGGCTGTCTGCGCAGTCCCCGAAGACCACAGCCAGCCAAGGAAAGATGAGTCAAGGTCTTGACACCCCTGATGTCCACACAGGGGGGACTCTCTGCCTTGCCTGCAACAGCTGCCTGGGGACAGAGGTCAACCCGGTTGTGACTGAGGTCCACAGTAGTGATCTTCCTGGTGTAGGTGAAAATGCCAGGAGGAAGCACCCGCAGCCTGTTGGTGCTGAGGTTGAAGAGCTGCAGGTTGGGCAGGACATTCCTGGCACCTATCTCCACCCCCAGCTCCGTCAGACTGTTCTGGCTGAGGTCCAGCTCCGTCAACATGGCTAGTGGGTCCTCCTCTGACAACTGAAACGTCTCCAGACAGTTCTGGTTAAGCTTCAGGTGGGTCAGGGAGGGCATCTGGGCCAGGAAGCCCTCTGGCAGGTACCAGACCTGGTTCTGGCTCATGTCCAGGAGGCGCAAGGAGGAGAGGTTGCTGTGGCAGATCTCATCCCAGAGACTGACCGTCGTGACATTGGTGGAGTTGCCATCAATGAGCAGGAACTGTACCGTGACATCCGCCAAGGATGTGCCGTTGGGGAGACGCTGGTAGAAGCTCATCCTGTTGTCCTTCAGCAGCAAGGAGTGCAGCCTGCTCTGCCGGGGCAGCACAGGGAAGAAGAGGAGGTGGTTGTGGGACAGGTCCAGCACCTCCAGCTCAAAGAGGTCATCACTTTCCAGGGCCAGAAACCACTCAATGACATTGTTGCTGACATTGAGCACCCTGAGCTGGGTCAGGCCGAACTCCGCTACACAGGGGAGGTAGTTGTAAGCTATGTTGAGCCTTTGCAGCCTTTGTAGTCCTTCGAAAGCTTGGTCAATCTCAAAGATGTAGTTCTTCTCCAGATTCAGCTCCAGGAGCTGTGTCAGGTTTGTGAAGACAGACGAGTCCAGCCTCATGATGATGTTCCTAGCCACGGACAAGGACTCCAAGGAGGACAGGTTCCAGATCAAAACCGATACCATATCCTCAGTGAGGCGGTTTCCAGCTAGATCCAGTGTCCTCAAGGCTGGCAGCGCAGAAAGCGCAGCTGCTGTCAGCGAGTAGTTGGTGAAGAGGAGGTTGTCTGCCAAGGAGAGCACATGGAGGCCTTGGCTGCTGAGGAAGGCACCAGGCTCAATGAGCTCCAGCCTGTTCTTGGGCAAGCTGAGATGATGCAGCTGGTGGTACGAGAGCAGGGAAGCGTTGCCCAGAACTTGGATAGTGTTGTCATCAAGTAACAGCTCGTCTGTATCATCTCGAAGATTTCCTGGGACGGACCTCAGCCACCTCCCAGTGCAGTCTGCGGTGCTCTGCACCTAAAGCAAAAAAGTGGATATGTAACGCTGTTCTGAAAGGTGGGAGATGGGGGATGATGAGGAGGGAGAAGTTTGGGGAGCAGAGTGAGAATGGAGGAGGTGGCTCTATGTTTAGAGTCTCAGCACCCAGTACACCCCTTAAGATAAGCCAGTCACTGGGAGAGGGAAGGTCTGGAGATGCCGAGGCACCTGGGATTTGTAGGGCAGGAACAGGTAGTCAGAAGGGTGAGGGTTTGCAAGAGAGGACTTACGAGCTTGCAGCCACCAGGAGATGTTGCCCAGGCTGTGATTTCCTTGCTTCCCCATCCCACTGCCAGGAGGACCAGAAGCAGGGAGAGACCAGGGAGCGGGGCCTCCATCTCAGCGGTGGCACTCCTGCAGAGATGGAGGCAGAGGTGAGAAGGTCAAGATCATTTCCCCCAGAAGCACCCAGGGGCAATGGCCTCACAAGATACAGAGACCTGGGCTGCCATGAGCTACTTATGGAGAAAGGGCAAAGAGCTCCAGCACCAAGCCCACCCACACCAGCAGGAGCCTTCTTAGAGGTCCACCAAGGTGAGCTTGGAGGGCAGAATAAGAAAAGGGTCAGGGAGGTAGCAGCCTGGTCCCTGCATGGGGCAGCGCACGTGGGAAAGGCGTCATCATCTCTGCACAGTTGCTCACAAACGCCACTGAACTGCAACCCTCAAGCAGAGGCTTCCCCCACCCAGGGCCTGCGTTGCCCCTTGCTGGCACCAAACACTCCCCCGGGAGACACCAACCCAGTCACCACTGAGTCCCCTCCAGCACCCAGCCCAGCCGGAGGTCCTCCGAGGGAAAAGGAGGCTCTCCAAGTGCGAGGTGCCCCTTTACTAATTTGGTGGAACCAGAGCTGACAGCATTTGCATCTGGGGAAAAGCTGAACCTCAGGCAAATGAGCAGTGAGGTCTCAGCGAGGGCTTGGCAAGCAGCGTTTTCTTCAAGCCAGAGCTTGAAGAAGAAACAGGGGGTTATTTCTGGCAGCCCAGGTAGTTGGAGCTTCACCGCACAGAGGGAGCAGGGAACACGTCCTGGTTGTCTCCTTCCCTGGGACCACCAAAAGCGTTAAGCTGATGTTTGATCAAAGCAGCATGTGTCAATCTGGTGAGGATGGAGAGGAAGCCCCCTTCCCAGGCTGGAGCTGACACACAGCAGCTTGTGCCCTCCCAAGCCTTTGGTCTCCAGCAGTGCCTTGTGCCCAGGCACAGCAGGAGGAGATGGACCCTGCTGTGTCCTCGCTGCACCCAAAAAATGGGCTTCGGCTCCAGTTCGCCTTTGGTCCCTGAACCCTTCCACAGAAGCTCGCGCTGTCTTTCATCCAGCTCAGCCTTTCTTTGGCACCCCGCATTGGCCTCCCCCAACATCAGAAGCATCTCCATCCTTCCACGCTCCCCCCTGGGGCTGCAGGAAGGCTGCCTGCCCAGCCAGGAGAGCGGGCAGCAGCACCGGCAGGAAACCCTCGCCCGCAGCCCCGCGGAGGAGCCCACATGCAAGAGCTCTGGGAGCATGGGTGCTCCCCATGGTGTACACCAGCCCCAGCAGCGGCCCACACAGCCGCAGCTCTTGTGAGTGTGGGCATCAGCACCGCACGGCCGCCACAGATCTTCAAGCTGACAAGAGGGGCTCCCCCAAAACCCTCAGCAGGGTTTTCCCCCCGGAAAAGGTGTCGGGGGGCAGTTACTCACCGCGTGAGGCAGCACGTAAGGTTTGCCACCACTCATCCTGCAGTCGGCAGCCCCTCTGCCTGCGCTCAGGAGGCTCTTGGGCCAAGGGTAGGTACAACCTGCTGGGTTTCTCTCCCACCCGCTTTCTCACTTAGCACTAATATAGCCTTTGCGGAAGGAGCTAACGGAAACTGCAGTCACATGGAGGCAGAGAGCGCGGCCAGGCACTCTGCTTACTGATCTCAGCACTTACAACCCGGGCCACGCACTCACAAACAGCTCCCTGGCAAGGAGGAACTGTGGGGACCGGGCAGGCAGGCAGGGGGATGCCAGAGGAAACTGGCCCCCACCAAGGGTCATGCACTCCTGGCTCTCCCACTGCTCACGGGGACAAGCCAGCACTGGGGACAACCCTTGCGCTGGGACTCTTCTGCACAGCCCCAGCAGCAGGAGGGTTTCAGGCAGAACTGGTGGCCCGGGGGAGGAAAGGGAGGGTCTTTGCTTTGGTCCCCACTCTGGTGTGGCTGGAGAAAAGCCACCAGCAGGGCAGAACCCCCCTGCATGGCACCTATTCCTATTATGTCCCTCTAGTCCCCTACTTGTCTCCAGCGCCCAGCACAGAGGCTTCAACAGGAGCCGAGGGATCCGCTTCCTGCGTGGGAAGAAGGCGGCGCTGTTATTTGTATTGCATCCCAAGCTGAGTCTGAACTTATCTCCAGATGTTGAGTCTCACCTTGGGACACCAGCACCCAGCCTCTCACGTTGTCTAGGTGAGATTCGGGATGCTCAGATCCCGCTGCCCACAGACCTCTGCGTCTCCTGGAGCTGCTTGGGATTTTAGCAAACCCGGCACTCACTGTGCAGTCCAGACCTATCTGGATACCATGAGCTCCCAAGTGTCGATCCCTATGTGAAAGTCGGCATAAAAGGCTTTTCCCACAACTTCCAAGGCAGAGAGACAAAAATCCACGTTTCCAAGGCAATATGAACAGGGAGGCTGCCTTCCTCCTCACCCTCATCTACAGGGCTCTCCGCCTCCCTTCCCACACCATGTTGTCCCTCTCCCAGGGTCCTCATGCACCCCTAAATCCACAGAAAATCCAGCTGCTGAAGGGGAAACGGTTTGCCTGGATTTACCTAGCTAGGAAAGGGTCCAAAACTATGGAGAAAGGATTCAGCCCCGCAACAGGGCCCTGTCTGGTGGGGTCAGCAGGTATCACCTTGTGACATCCATGATCCACATCCCAGGCACCAGCACCAACGGGATCTTCTAAAGCAGTTGGGAGATGAACCATGTTAGCGTAGCAACCAAGCACCCCACCAAGGGACATCACAGCCTGGGTCCCCCCCACCCGCCAGACCAAGCGGCCCATGAATTCCTGCAGCCAGCATAAATGACTGGGGAGACATTTTTTTCTGCCTTCACCCTCAATTTCATTTCTTCTCTGGAAGGAGATCAAACTCTCCCCCATGTCACTCACAAAAAAGCTCTGCGGTTTCATTTCCTCCATTTTCAAGGAAGTTTAAAGTATAAAAATCAAGAAGGAAAAGAGAGAAGCTCTCCTCATCCAAGTGAAGTGGAGCAGATGGCAGAAGCTCCACAGCAGGGCTAAATTCCCATGGCACTGCTCAAGGTCACACGAAAGCCCGAGACTGACCGATGATTACAAACCCAGTCCTCCTCCCCAAAACCCTGCCACGAGCCCAGCCTGCACCAAAACCACTCATCTGATGCTTAGAGACGCAGGAGCTAGCAGAGAACTGACCCAGGGCTGGGAAGATCTGAAGCTGTACAACTCGAGCATCCTCACCTGTGGATCTCACCTCTCAGGTGATCCGGAGGGTCCTGGGAGACCTTCTGATGAGATTCCTTAAGATGTGGTACCACCAAAAGAGATGATGCCCCAAGAGTCAAACCAGCTTCCTCTCTGCAGCCCAGGAGGAGCTGGAAGAGCAAACACTGTGCTTCATCCTCATCGTTGTGGCTGATGGAAGGCCAGCCAGCGTAACACCCTTTCTCCAGCAGTGAAAGTGCTCGCTGACAGAGCGCTGTGGGATGGGAGAGCCCCTGCGCCAGCCAGCCACCCTTCACCCACCATGTCCTCCCTGGAAAGCAGCCACATCAGGGCTGACCCTGCAGAGCAGCCCCCGGCTCCACGCTAGGCAGCAGCCCTCGCGTTTCACACTTTCCCCACATCCTGAAGCCGTTTTGGTTTTAAAAACATCCCAAAGCTGCTGCTTGCTCTCCTCCCCTTCCTCCCAAGCAGCATCGTGCCCCCACCCAGCCCTCCCGGTAAGGACTGGATGTGTGCTTGGAGGGGTTTTTAGTTATTTTTTTTTAATATCAGCACGGCAAAGGGGTAAGGATTGAGCTGGTCTGATCAGCTCCCCGTGAAGCTCCAGTCCAGCTCAACGGCACAGGTAGATTAAACTGAAGGAGATTGGGCTGCTCGGAGCTGTGTCCACACATGCAGCTTTAGGAGAGGGCTGGGAATCCCCATACGGTTTTACATTCGGTGAACTTCCTCCATTCCTCCCACCTCCTCTTCCCTCCAAACCTTTTTTTTTTTTTCCTTAACAACCCTCAAATTGTCAAGCACAAACCAAGAAAAAAAGTTGCAATGAGAGGGCAGGCTCTTGGTCTTCCCACCCAACACAGAACCCCACGGAAAAGGAGACACTGTCCAGAAAACAGCAACCCCATTGCTACACCTCGGCGTGCCCCTGCTTTTCCTGCAGGAAATGTGATTTTTTTTTTTCCCAGAGTGGAAGCACCAAGAGAAAGGTCACTCAAGGTTCACACACCAGCAGGACCACAGCCTCCGATGAGTCGGGGCAAAGCGAAACAGAAAAGTTTCTCCATGGACTTCCTCTAGTCCCACTGCAATGGAGAACTGGAGAGAATTAAACTCTTCTGCAAAACATCCCCAGAAAGCCTCCGGCTCTGCTCAGTCTCCAGCAATTTGCCCAACAACAAAAGGACGCAGAGAGCACCTCTGCAGAGGGAAAAAGAGATGGGGAGAAGAACCAGCTGCTCTGGGAAATGAGTTGGAGAAGGCTTAAGATAAATACCTGCAAAACACCACGATCTCCAGGTGTGTGGTAAAGTGCCAACAGCGTTACAGAAAATATTAGGTAGGCTCAAGCAACCACCTGTCGCAGTAGCATCTTGCCTGTTGGACCTCACGAGAAAGGGAGGAGTGGCCACAGGGCAAGGACCAGCATCTCCCTCCAGCCGTTCATTCCCAGGCGCTGTGGTCAGATACAAGTCTGAAAATCAAAGAAAATCCAAATGTTATCTTTAAAACCCACGTCAGATTTTAATTTGCTGCTTGGCTGAAGCATGCACAGGCTGCACAAATGTATCAAGAAGACACAAGCGAAGAAGTTATTTAATTTAATCACCTGCTCTGGATAAAACAAGGGAAGCGGAAGGTCTGCTGTATCCCAGAAACCACCAGTAGCTCTAATTTAAGATGAACTAGGGACAGAAAAAAGAAAACAGATCATTCCTTACATGGCCAAAAGGGAAAATCTAACACAGTCATCTGGGTGTAAACACTGGAAGTTCACCTGGCTGAATTTCTCAGCAGGAATCCACCCAGTTCATCCCCAGGGAATAGCAAAGGACTCGTTCCATCCCAGGATGGCACAGATCCATCAGTGAACCCAAGCACGGGCATTTCTACAGCCCCAGCGCCACAGCTGAACCGGAGCTCTGCAAGAAGCAGTGCCCCTCCAGTGGATTTCTTGCAGAAGAAACCAAGATGAAACCCAGCAATTTATAAGCAGCTTCTAAATCTTTCTTCCCCCCTAAGCTGTAGCCAAAGAACCTGCTTGGTTTTTGCCTTGGAACAAGACCAAGCATGTCTAGGTAACGGATGTGCTAGCACTGACACCGATCACTAAAGCTTCAGGCTCCGGTTTCGCAGTGGCTCATGTGCCTGGGATCCTGTAGGAAGAGCATCTTCTTCTGGGCCAACCCCACCACCTTGCTCCTGCTCCCTTTCCAGCAGCAGCCCACGCTCCTGGTGGGCTCTTGCTCTACGATTACCCATTTCTCCACCACCAAAGCTCACCTTTGCTTCCCCATTTTGAGCCGTCAGGAGTCTCCAAGCTCTTGCCAGGTTTTCCGACAGAAAGAGGAGGTTCAAAGGAGAATTCTTGGACCCAGAATTAATTCTGGGCTGTCCCGAGCAGAGCAGAGGGCTTGCTCGCTTAGCTCTGCAGCCGGGCGCTGGCTGCCGGCAGCTGCAGACACTGGGGCTGCATCAGCTCAAGGGGGAGAGAAATAACCCCACCAGACTGACAACGCGCAACGAGCCCGCAGGGACCCAGGTAAGCTTCCAGCACAAACAACTGGGAAAATGACACCTCTGGGCTTGGATTACACTTCACCGAGGACCTAGACACCAACCAGGAGTCCCACAGCAGCGATGTTCAGAGAGGATCCACCCTTTGACCCTTCAGTCACCAAAAAGTGCAAGTATCCTCTACGGGGCTCAGAAGAAAGGCAGAAATAGGTATTAGTAGAAAGCAAAACCATCTTTCTGAGAGTGCAGCACCCTGTGGGAAGGGAAGACAGGGGCTGATCAGCAGCTTGGCCACAGCCGCTTCCCGGACCTCTGCACTGGGGGGAGAAGCTGCACCCCAGTTCCCCTTCCACGGGCAGGTCCAGCACCGGCAGCTCCGTCCCTGCGGTCACCCTCTTCCTTCTCCCACAACCGACAACGTGCGAAATGTAAATGACAAGGAAGCGGGCTGCAGAAGGCAGAGCTGCAGAAATGATCTCATTTCCCCCTCCGCTCGCCCACGCGTGTGGCTGTGCCCACCCCACGGCCACCTCTCGTAGCCTTCATCCATTCACCTTTCCTGGGGGTTTGAGGTCGGCATGAGGTATCTGCCACCATGCCTGTGGTGGCTCTGGCGGAGCTGGTTTTCCACACAGCAGCAGTGTTTTTGTGCTGGGAGCTAGAAAGGTGTTGATAACACCCCCGTGTTGTGACTGCTCCTGAGCAGGGCTCGCACAGCACCAAGGCTCTTCCCAACATTCAC
>JAVSBS010022570.1:23802-37917 GCA_033124195.1 Coracias cyanogaster | reverse complement strand
CTTTTTTTCCCTCCTCCTCCCAGGAGTAGCAACGAAACGTCCAGTCCTGCCTATTTGGAAATGGGAACAAATTGCTCCCCCGCCTTACCTCGCCCATCGCATCCCATATATAGTCATATCTACGGTCAAAAGGCAGGCAGCAGCGAATGGGAGCGCTGAGCCTCCGAAAAAAGCCGCGGGGGAGTGAGAGAGGGAAAGGGGTAGGGACAAACGGAGGAGGGAGGAGGGAAAAAAGCCCTTTCCAAAAAAGTATTGGATGTCTTGAGGAATGCAGTCAGCCCCCTGGGAAAGTACATATCTGTGAGGCGCTCGTTGCTCCGCGCTTGCACACTGCCGGCGCCCCGTCCCGCCCGGATCAGCCCCGCCGCCCGCCAGCTCCGCGCCGCTCCGCGCCGCTCCTTCGGGGGCCGCGGTTGGGTCTCGACTCGGGGCTGTCCCGCAGCTTTTCAGGTTTTGCTTTCGGGTGCAGTTCGCGCGGGGTCGCGCCCCTAGCCCACCGCCGCCATGGATGCCATCAAGAAGAAGATGCAGATGCTGAAGCTGGACAAGGAGAATGCCTTGGACAGAGCCGAGCAAGCCGAAGCGGACAAGAAGGCAGCGGAGGAGAGAAGCAAGCAGGTCTGCACCGAGAGCCCGGGCGCGGCCAGCGCTGGGGCTCAAGTCTTTCCAGACGACTCCTCTCTCTCTCTGTCTACTGTGTTCTATTCCCACCCCACCACCCCGTGCAGAACTGGTTTAACTTTTCCTAAGGCAGAGCTTCACCCTGATAGACCTTGTCTGGAGGTTCCCAGGACCCGACAGGAGGTCGTTCCCCCCGCCCCTAGCATTCCAGCTGGGGACCGGCGGCCGTGGGACAGCCGCGTGGCCTCTGTGCCTTTGTCATAGGGGCACGGCCGAGAGGAGGCTGCCTCGAGCACCTTGGTTAGCAATGGATTAAAGCTGTGTTCGCTTTCTCTGGGCCACCCAGCAGACTTGTCCGATGCCAGCCTGCCCCCCCCCCCCGCCCCCAGTGTGTATCCCATTTTCCTGGCCTGCGCTAGCCCCTCTCCTTTACACCCAGAGCTTTATACCTTTGGGGGAGGGGGGCGCCTTGGTTGGATATTTCTGGGAGATCCTGAAGGAGGAGGGAAGAAGGGAGAGGGATTTAAAAATTCATTTCCCACTTGTCTAAGCCCAGGGAGAAACATATTTGTGCATTGTATTTCCTCTTGTGCACCCAGTTAGAGGATGACATTGTGCAATTGGAAAAGCAATTGCATGTGACGGAGGATGCAAGGGACCAAGTGCTGGAAGAGCTACACAAGTCTGAGGATAGTCTCCTCTCCGCAGAGGAGAATGCTGCCAAGGTATTGTGTTCTTGCCACAAGCAAAGAAAATCTAACTCTCTCCCCCTCTCTCTCTCTGTGTCTGTCCCTTTCTGTCTCTTCTGCACGTGCACTTCTCCCATTGCACGATCACGTTGCCTGCTGCACCTTTTCCTGCCCGCCCTCCCCTCTCCACCACTTTCCACCGGTATCACAGCTGGAGGACGAGCTGGTGGCTCTACAAAAGAAGCTGAAGGGCACTGAGGATGAGCTGGACAAATACTCCGAGTCCCTTAAAGATGCACAGGAAAAGTTGGAACTGGCTGACAAAAAGGCCACAGATGTAAGTTACCCCCATCCCTTTCACCGTCACCCCAGTACAGAAACCACACACCCACTGCACAGGACAGCCAGTACTCCTACCAAGCAAGCGCTCCAAAGGTTTGCTGAGGGCAGGGTCCAGACAACTCCTGGTCAGGGAGGTGAGAAACAGAGCACTGCCTCCTTGCATGAGGTTTGCACCCTATCAGAGGCATTTGATTGGATTTCTGCTCACTCAGCACGTGCTTTTCATGTGTACTTTCCCGTCTAGAAGTGAAAGTAAAGAAAGGGTGGATTGTCTGTTCAGGTGATGGGTGAAATGGCTCAGGCTAGAACAACATAATCTTGGTAATGAAGCAGAATCAGTTAATAGGAAGCAGATGCAGGAGAGGGAGATCCGGGCGTTAGTTCTGTCTTCAGGACAGCTGTTCCTAGGCATGTATGTGTTAGAACTACTTCTAGATACTAATTTGGCTCACTCGCTGGTCCCCGAGATAAAACATCCTTTCCTAGATATTTTTTCCTGGAAATCACTGGAACTGTTTCACTTGTCAAATAAAAGTTCAGTCTTGTCCGGGAGAAAATCGTCTGGAAGATGATACTTGCTAGGTTTGCAGTTCAGAGGACAGAGAGCAAGCGTGGAGATATATATAGCTCAGCACTTTATATGGTAATAATATAAGAGCTTGTGCCTCTCCCAGGCCCTCATCCCACCCACCTGTTTGCTCCTTACATGCATTTAAAGTACTGCATGCATGGAGCCATGTGAATTTGTTGTCTCTGCAGTTAAGGTCCAGATCTCTATGGCTGCTGCTGTACAATCCAGTTCTCTCTGAGTAAATCTCAGGTCTGAATTACAGGATTAGGTGAAACCACAGTATTTCTAAAGCAATGACCATCCTTTTCCTATAACTCAGCTTTAAAAATTAACCTCAAAGCCATAATAAAAAGAGGAGTTGCCACAGATGAAACAAGCAAAGTATTTCAGGGGAAGATAGGGTACTTTTGGGAAGGGAAATGTTACAAAAACCAACTTTGTATGAAAGACAACATGATTTTTATCTTGCCTTACTTTTAAAATGAGCAAAGGATAAAGAATGTTTAACTTCAGTATGGCAATTAAGTTGTATAGCTTTGAAAGAGAAGTTCAAGAACTTAAGCGTACATAGGAACGCCAGAGTGGGGATCTGTGTATGATGCAGATCCGATGTCTGTCGTCTTCTGTGTATGGCTGCATAGATGAGACGCAGCTTCCTAGAAGGGCATTTATTTGGTCAAAGGAACTGCATATAGATCCAGGGGAGATATTCCTTATAAGGAAAAGTATGCAGACTATTTGGAAATAGCTCGCCTAGGATGAAGGCAGGAGAAATGCTACTAGATTCCCTTTTTTAAATGAAAGGTCTTCCTAATCAATCCCAGTGATGTTTTCTTTTTCTGGAAAAAAGCATTTGGAAGCTAGTTGACGGCAATTTTATTTCCAGTCATCCCTCAGGCAGAGGGTAGGCAAGTGTCTGATGTTTTCATCAAGGTAAATGCTGTATTTAATGGTATGTGCAGAGTATGCCTGACATTTTGAGGATGTCTTTCTTTTTTGGTGATGTGGAGTATCTTTGGGGCATTGCAGTTGACCCAGTATTTGCTCTACTAGTTTGGACAGTTCTAAGCCTTAGGAAGAAGACACTGGCAGGCTAGCCAGTGCCAGCTCCCGGGGTGTACTCGACTTACACAAAGGGGTGAGGAAACCCTACCTCGCCGGTATTACCTCGCCAAATCCGGGCGCATCCCTGGAGCCACCTCACCTGGGAGGGGTCAGCCGCAGCTCCCTCTCCCATCCCCGTGTCCCAGGAGCTAGGCCAGGTGTCACTTTATTATGCTCATGCTGCGGCGGTCTACGGGGGCAAGGCGAGTTCCGGCCGCGGGACGGCCCTCGCGGGTCCGCGTGCTTTGTGCCGCCAGGGGGCGCTGCCGCCCCAGGAAGCCCACCTGGCGACGGCCGCCGCGCCCCGGTCCCTGCGGCGCGGCCTGACCTGGCGCGGCCCGGCCCGGCCCGGCCCTGCCGCAGAGCCTTCTCCCGACTAGGGCCGGCCTTTCCCCGGGACCTGTCTCCGTGCTCGCCCCGGCGGTGCGCCACGCCGTTCCCACCTCGGTCCCCGCAGCCCCGCCCCAGCGCGCGGTGCCTTGCGGCGCGGGGGGACTTCCGGGGCTGGGGCGGGCGGAGGGAGGTGGTGCAGGCCGGGTGAGACGCGGGTATGGCGGCGATGAGCTCGCTGGAGGCCGTGCGGAGGAAGATTCGGAGCTTGCAGGAGCAGGCGGACGCCGCTGAGGAGCGGGCGGGCCGGCTGCAGCGGGAGGTGGACCAGGAGCGGGCCCTCCGGGAGGAGGTAGGGCTGTCTGCTCGGCTCGGCCCGGCCCGTGGGCTGCGGCCCGGTGGGAGGGGGCAGGGGGCTCAGGCGTGCGTCCCGGGGCGCGGCTGACGCTCGCCGCTCCCCGGCAGGGAGTTGGGCCATCTTCGACGAAGCGGTTACCTGTCGGCGACTGCGGCCCAGCTCCCAGCGCAGCGGGCAGAGGCCGCAGGTCCCCACGGGCAGGCCCCGGGCTGCAGGTGAAGAGTGGGTCACTGCGGTCTTCGGCCTGGAGCGCTGTACTCCCCGCTCAGTAACCGCCGTGGTGCTTGAGGCAGACGAAGCTGCTGTGAGTGAGAAGACTGCACTAGGTCTGCTGGCCAACAGCAGAACGCTGAGATGGAATGAGGTTGAACTTAAGTGAGATGGTTCTGAGGAAGCTTTTATGCTATGTTTGTTTGCAAGTAGTAGTTGTCTGCGTGTGCCATCCAAACGTTCTACTGTGGGAAGTCAGCATGCTGGCTGCTAGGAAGTTATGTACTTGGGACTGAACCTGGGATGGCTGCATCCAAGTACTTAACCCACAGTACCTGAAAACACCACAACAATGTGCTCATAAGGCCTCTGCCACTGTACATCTATAGTATGTTTAGCTTGTCAAAACCCATAGCAAAGATGAGAAAGGAACACAGTAGGTACAGTTTCAGGCAGAGACAAGGTCAGGTATGAGCAGCACTGACTCAACATAGCAGGGAGATATAGTTAAGAGTGGCAGTTGTTTGCCTTGCCACTGACTTTAGGGAATTCTAGCAACTGTAACTTAATGTTTCCTGCTATAAAATGTACAGTGTTCCTTTCAGCCGTTTTAGTGGTTGTGTAAAAGCGATGCAAAATAACAAATTTCTTATTTGTGTAGTTTACCACTATAGAAAAAATGGTGATTCTTGCATTTCCTTGCAATATGGGGCTTTCTGCACATTCTGGGCAGCAAGTTCAAAGGAATAGCTTTCAGATTACTTGCAGGTGATCTTCCCAAGGAGCAAAATATAGCTGCTTATGCTTGTATAACTACTGCGTTCTTGCAAATCACATAACCATTTTTTCCAGTGAGGGATCATGTCACAGTCACTGACTTGTTTCATAAAAGCTTCTGTCTTAAAAAAAATCTGTACTTGTTTTCTAAGCTTTGTGGAGTAAAGGACCTCAATTTTCGTGCTTTCAGTGACACACACTGTTGTAAAAAATATTAAGGGATTGCTGTTAAAATGAGAAGCTTTGCTATTACCTTTCATGGCAGAAGAAATAATTTTGGAGACATGATTAGAGCTTGCTGGTGAAGCCCTCCCTTTACAGCTCAGCTGCATTGCTGTAAAGCTTAGAATCCTAAAGGTTAATGTTCGTCCCTTGCCCGGAGATGGTTTATGCAGATAATGTGGAATTCTGCAGAGTACATTTACATGGGTTTTGTTTGGAGGGGTCAGTGCTGGAATGAATAAAAGCAGAAAACTGAACTTGCAGGCGCATGTAGAGCTCTTCTGTGCCTCTTCTATAATGCTAGCTATGTACAGGTTGGTTTTTTTATTGTCACAACTGTATTTCAGCATGCTTGAAAAGGGAGGCTTTGAGAAAGTTGCAGCAAGCAAGCTGAGGTGTGAATCTGACCCTTCCCTTAGTGTAATGTCTTATGTGTATAGCATGTGACTAGCTAGGGTTGTTCTGGTTTGTTTTTTCTTCCTGTGCAAGGTACGGATACACAAACAATGAAAAAGCTAAAGCTGTGGCCAGAACATATCACAGCTTGCACCTTTTGATTGTTAAAGCAGATTGCTAAAAGTTTTAAGACTGTGACTAGCAGCTGTTGCCTTAAAAAAGAATCTCTTCTGAGTACATGCATCTCAGGGGGCTTTTGGTAATCACATTTACAGAATGCAATTTTCTTCCTTCTTTTGGAAAAAAGCATCTCTTTTACAACAATAATAATTAACATCCAGTGGTAACTTACCTATGTCATCGCTCATTGTAGAAATATGTGGTGTAAAAGTGCTATGGCGAAAGCACAGAAGGTTGTGTTTGTCTGTTAGCTGTGGGAGTGCCCCTTAATGTCACTGGGGTTTTTTCTTTCCTTACCATATAAGGAGAGAAGCCTTGCTCTGCAGAAGAGTAACTTGGGCTGGCTGGTAAATCCTTATTGAGTTACTGGAGCAGGAAGTGAAAACTTGAACTTTAGTCACCCTCTGTTTTCTAAGCATATTGTATGCTCTTATCATGATGAGTCTTGACGTGATAATAATTAACTTGTAACATTACACATTTCCCAAATGTAACATTTATGAAAAGTTGTTTTCTTTCTCAAATCAAGAACATTCAGATTCTTTCTGTTTAAAGCCAGAAGTGTGAAAATACAGGTTTGGAGGACTACTGCGTGGTTACATAGATAAAGATTTAATATTTGGGATTATATGGATCTCTAAGGATGAAGTCTTTTTAACTCCTGGGTCACTGCCAGTAGTCATTAATGTTCAAATATATATTTGCTTCCCTGTTTGTGTTACTTCACATCATTCTAGCGGGGCAATATTACTGTTACATCAAAGGTTGTTTTACTTGTCTGGAGTTTAAGTTCTTCTTACTTTTGTTATGTACAACAAAGTTTTAGCTATGGACAACTGTCTCCAACTGCCTCTGGTTAGGAAAAGCAGCAAATAGGTTCCCGGAATTTTTAATTAATAAAAGGTACAAAACTGATACTTTTGGTATCTGGTTTTGATAGAGTGTTGGTTTCTTCCTTACTGCCCCTCCCCCCCTCCCTTCCCCCCACGAGACATCATAGGAAATTCAGATGTGTACTTCCTTATATATAGCACATTCCTTTTTGGTACTAATTAAGAGTGACTGTTATTCTTGGAAGAAATTAGGGGTTTAGAATAATGACCTTTTAATGTATATCTTGCACTTAATATAATTTTGAAATAAATAGTTTAATAATGAGGCTACTATGAGAAGGCTGTTCTAGAACTTTGCAACTGAAGTAAGCATGGGTTTGAGAATGTCAGAAGTAAAAGCTTGTGAGAGGCAGATGAGTTGCAAGTGTTATGCAGAAGATTAAGTGAACAGGTGATGCAAGAGAGGCAGATGTGGGGAAAGTTTGTAGATGGCGGGGGGGAGGCGGGGGGGGAATGTTTAAAGCAATTGTCACCTGTAACAAGGGCTCTTCCAAGAAGTAGCCTGTGCTGGTGCTTTGTCAGTGCTTGCATAGCCTGCCAGTAGACAAAACTTGTGGGTATTTGGGCATTTCTTAAATGTTCTCATGCTATCTCCATGTCAGCTGTCTTACAAAATGTTGATCTAGATGTATTTTAGCATGTTTACACTGAATCCTTCTTATGGAACTCTAGGAAATATTGGGACAAGTCTTATCAAAATACGGCAAAAGGTCATAAATAAAGGATTTGGGATAACATAGAAGAATCGTGTAATCAGTTTGTTGATTTGATTAAAAGGAAGAGGACGAGGAGACTCTAATTAGTTAATGTCTGCAACTACGATAATGGAGAATATATAGGGAACGATGCATAATTTTTCCAGTGCAGCTCTTTCCAGTACAAATTGTACAGTCCTTAGTGCACTTCACTGAAAGGAGGCATTAATCGCTGTTTTCCGCATTAAGCGATAACCTCGCAATTCAATGAGGGCATGTACATCTCTGGGTATGGGCTTTTTAGTGATGAAGTCAGAAATTGCTCAAGCGCCGTTAAATGACACTAGCAGGTACATGGGATAACAAGAGGTGATGTGTGCATTATTATGAATTAATTTCTTTTCTTGAATTCTTCTCTTAGGCTGAGAGCGAAGTAGCTTCTCTGAACAGACGCATCCAGCTGGTTGAAGAAGAGTTGGATCGCGCTCAGGAACGCTTGGCTACTGCCCTGCAGAAGCTGGAGGAGGCTGAGAAGGCTGCAGATGAGAGTGAGAGGTGGGTGGGGCCACTTTTTAATGATCATTACTCTTATAATGAAGATAATAATTGCCAGGGTGGTTTAGGAAAATAAATTAAACCACTCCTATGTTTCTGAACATGTGTAATCCACTCTTGTCTGCCTACAGGGACTTCAGTTACAGCTTGTCTGTAGGGATGTAAAAAATGTGTAGACATTTAATTATTTTTTTGTGTCTCAGTTGTAAAGATAAGATTTAGGTGGGGTAGGGCTTTTGGTGTATCATGCCACATCCTGGGAAATCTGCTTGGCCCAGCCCAGACTTTTCTATTTGGATGACAACTTTTAGAGGGTGATGTGTACTCTGATGCTGTCACTTGATTCTTGATTTAATTGTGGGTAGAAAATCTCACCTGGAAAATAATAGCAAAGTGCTGGAAGAGGCTTTGGATGTCTTGTTGGTGACATTGGTACATGAAGGTGACCAAAGGAGAGCGAGCAAGATAATTCCTTCATATTTAGGCTGGGATTTCCAGAAATACTTAATATTAAGTTTGGAACTCAATATTTGTGGCTTTGAAAGATCTTATTTTCTACAAATTGTATTTTATATCTATGATAGTACCTGTTATTGGAAAACAATCTGTATATGTGTTCTGCATATTTATTTCTACCTCACTAATGATGCAGTCTGTTGAAAAGAACAGCACCTGAGACTCAGAGTGCATTGTGAAACAGTTAAGAGAATTTGGGTCAAATGCAGATGGAAGGGGCAATATGCAATGCTTTCTGTTAGGAAGGAATTAAATTTTGCTTATCAGTGCTCTGGGGTCCTGACATGGCAAAATTCACAGGAATGTTTGGCCCATAAATGTAATGCCTGTCAGACTGCAGGGGTTGTAACATGCTGTTTCACGATCAGTGTAAAAGCACATATGTCTTTAGTCATCTCAATAGGTCTTTAGAAGCAAGATCCTTCATTTTCCGTTCTGTAAGATTGGTTTTTGATCATTTTAAAATGAAAAAGAATGATACAGCTAAACTGCTAAGAGCTAAACAAATTAAATTTTCTTTCTTCCTAAGATGTGCTTTCTTACTTTGAACTTCTGTAGTTCACAGGACTAGATCTGTGGTGTGAAGGATCAAACATCTAACATGCTTTGTTAACCTTAATACACCTGTCAACTCCTGTCTAGAGTTGAACTCCAGGAGTAGTAGAGCTGGAGATAAACTGGCAAGCCCTGAACCTGCGTTTCCTGTTTTTTATGTTGTTCAGAGGAATGAAGGTCATAGAAAATAGAGCCCAGAAGGATGAAGAGAAGATGGAAATACAAGAGATCCAGCTTAAAGAAGCTAAGCACATTGCTGAAGAGGCAGACCGCAAGTATGAAGAGGTCAGTTCTTGAGTGCAGGTCATCTGTTTCTAAAGCTCTTTAGGCTGTGCCTGTAATTCTTCTTTTCCCCCCTCCCCTCCTTTGCCTGTTAAGTTCACAAGATCACAAACACTACTTTTTGCAGCTGTGGAAGGAAAAATGGGCACCCAGGTACCTTAGGGGACGCAGTGGCAGAAGATCTGTACTTAGATCTTTGGACTAAAATGGTTGAGAGTGTTCCCTGGTCTCTTAGGGAGAAGAATGTTTTTTAAGTTGCTTTCTGGTGAATGAAAGAGAGGTCTTGAAAAATGTCAGATAATAAAGACCCAAATGAATAGCGAAGATGCCACATAATCAAAGCCCACACATTGACCAAAAGATGTAAAGCCCAGCTCTCTGCTTTGTTGGTTCTAGAAACAGGTGATGTGCTGCAGCATCATAATATCCTTGACTGTTGTTTGCATTTTCTTGTAGGTGGCTCGTAAGCTTGTGATCATTGAGAGTGACCTGGAGCGGGCTGAGGAACGTGCTGAACTATCAGAAAGGTAAGTGTTCAACTTTTCCAAGCTGTGTGTGAGGTGCTGTGAGACAACTGTAACAGCATGAGACATTGGCAGTACACTACATGTTCAGCTCAAAGCTATGTTTTGCTCATCTACTCTAACAGTTGAAATAAATGGTCAACGCCAAAGTAAATGTGTTCATATACGTGTGTGCGTGTGTGTTTCGTCACTGCATGCTGTACCTGCACACTGATTTTGTGAATGGCTTTTGTTGCATTTCATGTGTTCACTAACAGCCAAGTCCGACAGCTGGAAGAACAGTTAAGAATAATGGATCAAACCTTGAAAGCATTAATGGCTGCAGAGGATAAGGTACTGATACTAATAAAAGGTTTTTAGGTTTAACTGCAACTCGTCTTTCAGCTTCCATAGCCAATTAGCTCACTAAGTAGTAACAGTCCTCACTATGCTCTTTGTTCTCTTTGCATCTTGCTTTGGTGGTTTTCTTCGGTCTCTAGTTTTATTTATTTTTACCTTTACAACTGATCTCTTGTGCAGCCAAAAAGAAGCTGAACTGTCTCACTTGCAAAGGCTATGTAAATATTTCTGTGTAAGCCAAGGGCTGTAGATAATTTCTATGTAGTCATTGTGTTAATGTACGCTTGAAATGGAATTTGGCATCATAAGGAGTTGCTTTCAATCTGTGATGGATTCAGCTGCTTTTGAGGCCATTCTTTTGCTCTGTAATTGTTTTCATTTTTCTCTATATTTTCCCCCTGTTTTCTCCTGTTTCTTTTGCTTGACTGAACCTTCCATCTGCCCCTTTCCTGCCTTCCTTCTGAAATAACAGCAAATGTGCTGAGCTTGAAGAGGAGTTGAAAACTGTGACCAACAACCTGAAGTCGCTGGAGGCTCAGGCTGAGAAGGTAGGCTAGAGACTAACGTAAGAATTTGTCCCTTGTATCATCTGGACTCACCTGTGGGGTTTTCTTTATATGCTGATCACTTTGCGGCATTTCAGCAAGGCCATTATCAGTAGAAGCATTTGGACTTAGAACTCAATATTTGGCTCTTACCGGAATTTAACATTCCTTCTGGTTCCAAATAGGTCAGTATTATTTGACGACATCTTCTATTAAGTAGTCTGACAGGATTGAATATTATTTATAGAATTTCCCTCAAAATCTCACTTCTGTGCTAACATTAAATTTCTGCAAATGCCACTCCTCTTTAAAACTGTAGTACTAATTTCTGCTCAAAGTTTCCACTGTATAGCACTGGAATATAACACAAAGGAAGTTTGGCTTTTGTAATAAACTGTGTATCACCACAGTCTGGTAAGTGGAATTAATTTAGTTACATCCATATTAATTTATTGTATACAGTTCATTTATTAGAAGAGAGTCTTGAATGTGGTATTTTTTTGTATATTTAGAATCTCTGGTCTAATATCAGTGGTCCTGTTTCTAATTACAGTACTCACAGAAGGAAGACAAATACGAAGAGGAGATTAAAGTCCTGACTGACAAACTGAAGGAGGTAAAATTAGAGCTGTTCTTTACAGGACATCTTCCAAAGCAACTTTGACTCTTTTAACATAAGGACTACTCTGATGCTTTAAGGATGAACGCATCATTTTGGAGACAATTTAATGTTAAATGTCTCTCCTAAAAATCTTATCACCTTATTATTTGCCTCCTGTCTGTACTTTTTTACTAACTTGAATTGTTGCTCCACTATAAGTAAGTACTACGTGTGTGTTTCCTAGTCTGTATTTGTCTCCACTTCAGGCTGAGACCCGTGCTGAATTTGCTGAGAGATCAGTAACCAAGCTGGAGAAGAGCATTGATGACCTAGAAGGTAGGGATTTTGTTTTTCTCACTAACTATAAAAATACAGATCTTTTATTCTCATGTTGCTGGTTTTTGTTGGTTTTTTTCAGTACCCAATTCTATTCGCCTAACTTGTCCTGCTAATATAAGTTGGTCTACCTAAAGAGTAAATAGGCAAAGTGTTTTCTGACTGAAATGTATTGATAACTTAAACACTTCAAATGAACAGTGTTTTGCTCTTGCCTGTTCCTTTTTCTCTTGTGTTCTCAAGACACCTTTCATTTTTTTTACTTTATACTCTTCTGCTTGGAGGTATATAAATGTATAGAGTCAATGAGACAAAAAGTATTATTATTATCTTACTAAAAAGCTGAAGAGCTGTGTTTATGTTTGTAAAAATTAGGAAAGTAGCAAGCTAACCTAATTTATTACTGTGGTAAGTGTGGGCATTTTGTGACTTAAGCCTGTTGCTGTTTTTCAGTAAAGCTAATAGATCCTATACATAATCAGAAGGACAGTTTATTTAACTTCAGGGAGTTTGTTGTAAGGTTTGTAAGTCTTTCAGACATGCAGTAGAACAGCAGAATGTGCTTTCTTCCTCTGGAGAAAATAATTCAGTAGTGCTTTGTAATTGAAAGTTATATGGAGTTTACTATTTAGATGCATTACAGTAAGTCTAGGATTTTTAAGAAGCTTGATTGCTTGGCACAGCAGGCTGACTTCTGCATAAAGGGTATGAAATAGCTAGATAGCTGCTGAAAATTTATGATCACTGAGTCAGGAAGGAAGCAGAGAAAAAGTAAGTGTTTAGAAGGAACAAAAGTAGCTGCAAGAAACAGTTTGTGACATCACACAAACTAGAGGGATTTAAGAAAAAATAGTAGAAAATAAATGGTAGCATCCTCCTTGAGCCTCATTGTTTGATCTTTACTCCATAGCTCCTGTGTACACTCCTATTGTGCTTTAAAATCCAGGGCAGCAAAATATGAATTTTTGCTTCCCTTGTACATTTTCTTCCCTTCATTTGCTTTATATCCCAGGTTGTCCCACTGGCAGTGCAGTTAATGAACTTACTGCATAAAACTATTCACTATTTAATTTTTTTTCTCTTTCTCTGATTTTGTGATTTTTGTTTCGTCTGTCACATCGCCTGTTTCTGTGTGCTCTTACCCTTTCCTATGGCTTCTGGATGGTATCCCATGCCACCACCTTCACCTTCCATCCTGTGATCACATGCGATTTCCTTGCACACCTGCCTTTCCTTGGGGGAATGTTAGATGAGCTATATGCTCAGAAACTGAAGTACAAAGCCATCAGTGAGGAGCTGGACCACGCTCTCAACGATATGACTTCCATGTAAATGTCTTCCCAGCTTGTGCCTGCACCTGCTTCCCCGCCCTCATTGATTGTGCTGTTCCAGCCTTGTGAAATTATACTCCCTCTGTAGTGGGAAATGCATTCCTTTAGCGAGACTAGGTGTACAAAATACCATGAACAATTTCTTTACCGTGGCAGAGTGTGGGTGAGTGTTGTGCCTAGCCTGGTAAATACTCATGGTGATTTTGTAAGCTGCCTACTAAACTCATGTTTATTGTTTCATTCTGTATGTGCAATCCCTGTGTGTTGTGGTTGCCCTTCTTTTGTAGCTCTGCGTTTATCCTTTCAGTTGACCTCTGTGCAACAATTATCCACGAGGCCCATTGTTTTCAGTTTACCAAAGAAAATTGGTACATATTGCATTTAGAGTGTAGCATTCTGATGCCACAGGTTCCTACAAAAGTTTCAAAGAAGTGTAGATTTATCTGTGTTCTCTATTAATGACAGTGGAATTTGTTTATCTAAATTTCCTTAACTGCTCCGAAAATTTCAGCAGTTAAAATTACAAGTGTGGAAATTGATTTGAAATACCTTGTCATTTAAACCCATTAAAATGACAATTGTAGGTTGCTTCTGCATATTTTGTGAAAGGTAGTAGTAATTTAATTTGCATATACAAAAAATGGGCTAATACCAACTTCAGTCATAAGGAGAAAAATAAAGAGTGTATTAGGCAGCAGGAAAGCAGGAGAGTGATCAGTTGTAAGGTGTGGCGAGTCTGTGTAGTGTTTGATAGAAATTGACTGTTCTTCCATCAACCTAAAACTCTGAACAGAGGTCAGCTATGCTACAGCCACCTTCCCATGCTCACACCTTACACCCTGTACAGGTGACATAGGAAGGAAGAAGAGTTGTGCTTCTTAAATGCATATGAGGTGCTAAGTTCAGTCCCGGCATTTCTTTTTGGAACCTAGCATGCTTTCAGCAAGGCATAAGCTTTGCTCAGAGCTTGAAATCTATCTTGCATGCAGCCATAGTTTAAATGTTCCTTAGTTGCTTTTTTTCATACCTGTATCTGTTCCTTACTTCCCTTCCTCTCTCTCCCAGCTTTTTATTAGGGGTCTAATGTTGTCTGCTTTGTATGCTTTGCTTTTTATCTGTTTATCTTTTTTTGGGGGGCGGGGG
>JAVSBS010022570.1:0-11787 GCA_033124195.1 Coracias cyanogaster | reverse complement strand
GGCCAGAAGGGACTGAAGGAACTTTGCCACACCCGGGCTCTGGCCGGGGCACAGATTAAGTGGCAGGAAGTCATCTGCGGCTGCTTGGGTTCCCCCCAGTGGGGGAAGGGGGGGGGCGGGGAGTTCTGTAAATACCCGCAGGCTGCTTTGAGGACCCTGACAGGCCGTATCTGGCCCGCGGGCCGTAGTTGGAGGACCCCTGCCTTAGTCAAACAAGCAATTCCCTTAGAGCAAAGTCTCAGTGTTGTAGGATTGAGTTTTATAGTCATCGCCCAATGAGAAGTTTTCTCACTTCAAAGCTGCTGAGTCTTCAGCTGCTGTGACATTTGGTATGTAGGTTCAAAAAACAGACAGCTGTCCCCAGTGAGGACAGCAATGCTGTATTTAATTTTCTCAAGTTTCTAGAGAAAAAGACTGATGTTCAAAGGTGCTAAGCAGTCCTTTTTGATCTGAGTAGGACACCTGTGTGCTATATTAAAGGTGGGAGAATACAGAATCCCTGTTTAAACTACAGTAAACCCAGGAAGCTCTGAAATCTGTTTTCCCAGTTCCTCTTTCAGCCATGTCTGTTTTGCCTTTGAAACAATAATGAAAAAATGACTACTGTAGTGTGAACAGCAAAACTGTGTCACTTTGTTTCAGTTATACGCTACTCAGACAACATGGGGATTTCTCTTACTTTCTATTTTATTTTCCTGTTTGAGAATTTACAATACCAGCTATCCATATAAGAAATGCTTTTTACTCACACCCATTGTTTAAATTTGACAGGTACCAAGTCAAGTAGGAACTTCTTAGCTTTCATTACACCACTTGGAAAAAATGCTGTCATCCATTAAGTAGAGCACAGCTTCACTGCCAGCATCAGTATACCTTGAGCTTGATCTCTTCCGATGCATGCATCAGTATCTTTCTTACCTTCACACTAGAAGGTTGTTTTTATTGAAGATTAAGGGATCTACAGAATCCAAGCCGAGTGGCAGACATTAAGAGGAGTATGCAGGTATTAAAAACTGTTCTACTGAGCAATGTTAATAATGCTAAAGTATAACTAAGTTTAGTATGTGTACCTGACATACACTGCTATACACCAGAAAGTATATATAGCACCTAAAACTTGGAAAAGGTTTCTGTTTGATTCAAGGTCAAGTAAATAATAATTTATTTCCAGCTCGTTCAGTTGATGGGTTATTCTAAGTGGCAGGAGTGATAAGCTGTCCCACACTTAGTGCTTGCTACAGAAGTCAGTCATTCCAGGCAGTCTTCTTCCTTCAATGGTGAAGCGTTTTGTATTTTCTTAGTCATTTCCCATAGATCTGCATGCAAAGGTACAAAAGAAATATCTGCTTCAGTTTTTGCAGTGATCCTATTGCAGGACAAATCTGTGTAACTGCCATTAACTTGATAGACTCTAACTTTACATGTATGGAAAGGGGACAGAGTAAAATTCCTTCTTACGGATCTGTGTAGCACATAGTAATTGTGCCCTTACACATCTTTAGAGAGGCCATTTTGAAACATGCCTCAACTTGGGAACAACAATACAAAGCAAAGGAATGGAGTTTGTGGTATGCATGGACTTGCTCCCATAAGAATACGCAAGCCCGGTGCCAAATGCCTCCACCCAAATACCCGAGATGTTACTAATTTGATAAGAGGCCTTTTCCTGTTTTTTGCTAGCCTGTGCAGTTTCTCAAGCTGTCTGTGCTCAGTTGTCACAACAAGCTTTTTTAGTGGCATAAAACATGTCTGCAGAGCAAAATGAAGGTGTAATTGCAGCACAGGTAGGTGAAACCACACTAGAATAGATAGTCATAGCAGTGAATGTGTGGAAGATGGGCTGGCAACGAGCATGTATAAATAGCTGGATGAGTATTTGCTGTGAACTGCAGAGAAGCATTTGCTTATGACAGTAGTTACCAGCAAAAACACATACTGAAGCTTCAAATAATGTTGAATGGTTGAGAAAAGTTGCTAGAAAAATAGATAGTGAGAAGGATCTAGGGTCTTCTATCTAGAAGAACTGATAAAGACAGTAAATGCCCATAAGGACTGTGTTCTTCACACAGGGATATGCCTGAAGATGCACACTGAAAACGTAGAAACACATTTTTCCTCCTGCTGCTCTACCTGTCGAAGCAAACATGGCTCTTGTTTTTCTTTGTGACTTGTAGACACCTGCTATGGAGGGGGCACTCAACCGTGTTACTTCAGGATGACTGAATGCTGTTGCCTGGTTTGCTTCTTTCCTGAGTAAGTCAAGTGTCAGGCAGTCAGAGTTCTCACTGTTGCGTTTCTTGATATCTTGTCTGGGACTTGTTCACTTTGTTGAGATTTATATTTGGGGGAGAAAGAGTGGAAGAGAGGTAGTTATCAGCCAGTCGTGAAGAGCTCTTCCTGGAGCAAGCCAGAAAGCTTTCCTAAGCTAATAATTGCATCTTTGGCATATGAACTTCAGAATGATACCTTATGGATAATGTATTTAATCTTTTAGATGTTTTACACCTTCTGTGATTTTGTTACTTTGTTATAAAGCAATATACTTCAGTCTGAAAAGACACACCTGGAAAAGGCAAAGACACTGATGCTGTCTGGTACATGTTGCACTGTGGGCGTAATGGTAATGCAAGCCATCATTTTCCATGGTATATTCTACCTCTGCCCTCTGAATGGGGAGAAAAGCTGGAGAAGGTAAAAAAACTTACACACGGCAACTGAATTCTAATAGTAAATAAGAAGCCCTTCTCAGGGCCAAAATTGTTCAGTCCTCTCTGCTCAGTTTTCTACCAGAAGAGATTGTTGCCTGGAGGATAACTTTAGGAAAAACAGGAAGTAATTCTGTATGGTTTTCTTTCATGTATTTATTTATTTTTAATTTTGTTTTTTTTTTGAGGGGTTGCGTGGGGGGGTGTCTCTTTTTTCACACTGATGTATTTCATAGATTTTCCTTCTTTGCTTACTTTCCACTGATGAGAGTCATTTCTCCTCTGAGTTCCAAGAGGTTTAAAGTAGACCCTGAATGAAAAGCATGAGGAAATCACCACTGAGAAACTGGAGTATCAAAACTAATGTTTTTGCAAAGAAGAGACAGAAATGTGTGCGCTCTTTGGCTGGTCTGTAACCACAGCCTGGTTCTTGACATGCAAAATGTTTCCCAAACTCCTATCCTGTTGTTTCTAGGAACTATGTCAGACTGCATGCAACTTGTAAAACTAAAGCAGTAACAATGTGGCACTATACAAGACTTTCATATTATATTTTATTGAAAGTAATCAGTCCCTAGGTGACACATGCTGAGTACATAGGAAAATGGAGTAAATTAAGGAGAGTTGTGTTCCTTTTATGGTGTTTGTGTTGGGGGAAAAATATATGTCAAAAACCTGTGGTGCTGCACAAGTCTCCAGGCGTGAGCTGCTGCTTGGAGGGCAGGGCCAGTCCTGCTGGGCTCAGAGTTGAGCTTAGAGGACCACCACTGCTGCCCTGTCTGTTAGCTTGTGATGGGGACATGGACAGGGCACTGCTGTGCTGTTAGTGTGACCACAACAGGATCAGTGTTCCTGTGTAGTGTAGAAAAAGTACACCATGTTTAACTGAATTCCTCAAGAAATTAATCTTAACAAATATCCGAATCATAGTTCAAGCAGATCTGATGATAAACATGTTGATCTCAGGGTGTAAAGGCCCACTGTTTTTAGTGCTACTTTTTCTCCTTGTCCAGACATCTCACATGTTTAAAGATTTGTTCCTGATTAATGTTTCTCAGCTAAGTTTTTGGAGAATTTACCTACCTGAGAGCTTAGTTTAGAAAACAAACAAAACAAAAACCTCAACTCAGGGAAGATTTTAATCTTAAAGCTGTGAGTATGCACCTGTTTATGTACCTTTTGGGGAAGGGATGCCTGTTTTTTGGCTGGGTCTAACTGTCCTAGCATAGAATGTTACTGGTGCACATTGTTACTGAAATGGTACATACACCGTACTCATGCAGGTGTCACCTTATTTTATAAGCAAATAATAATACTCTGAGAATTGATGTACTGATCAAGACGAAACAGAAAATGTATGTGAGGAATCTGTAATAACAAATAGTTCAGTAAAGACTGTGACAACCAAGAGAGATCCCTCTGCAATGAAGCTACTGCTTTTGCGAGCCACTGCTTAAACTGATAAGGATTCTTACTGCCACCTACTGTATGAATGTTTCAAGCCAGAGGGGAATAAAAATTCTGCCTCTTGGTTCTCAAATAAATGAAACTGCTTCTGAAAAGCAGAGCTTGATTTCTCTCTACATCTAACATTCCCTTTATTTGACCTCTTTTCAAATTCAGAAAGAATTTGGATTGGTTTGTTGTTTTTAATCTTTCCTATACTTAGAGTAAGAACATCAAGTGTGATCAAGAGAATCATTATTCTTTTACTCTTTGCAGTTTCCATGAACATGTTTCCCTTATATCTATGTATACAAACATAGGCAATATTTTTTAATCCTTGCTTTCCTTTTTTCCTTAATTTTATATAGTAAATATGAATTATGATCCTTTTTGACAATTTTAGCTTTTGTCTGTTAATTATTTTCTATTAGATTCAACATTTTTAGATCCAGAAGTCTTTACAAAAGTTACAATCTTCAATTATTAGAATCCAGTTGGAATACTTGGAATCCATTCAATTAATGGAACATTTCATTGATTCGCAATAAATCCAAACAAATAAAACAAAGGCATTTCCTTACACTGCTAATTCCTAAAATTTTTTTAGGCCCCTTCCTACAAGCTCAACCTGAAAGCTTCAGTTTGGGTCTCTGGCAGTTACAACAGGATGAAAGAGCAGAGCTGGGCTCATGATTTCAGAACTGACCAGCCCTTTATCAGCAGAATGCTAATAGGCATCACGTAGTTTCCTATCATTCAAACCTTAGACATTTGTTAAAAACACTTCCCATCTTTTCATTTTCAGTGGAAATGTTAAATTTATGGGCATGTCACTGGAGAATTTTGTTGCACTGGAGAGCGAGAAAAACAGATGAGATCATTGTAGCAAAAATACTGAGATCAAAGTCCAGATCTACAAGCAGGAGCAGCCATAATAACATGTATTAAACATTGCTGAGACATCAGGATCCACAAAAGCACTTGCAGAAACAGAGAAGGACTGACAGAACTGATTAAGGGGGTTTTTTTAAATGCTTGTAGATTTTATTTTTTATTTTTTATTTTTTTTTAAGAGTCATGTTTTAGGAAATACTGATGAAGCCTCATGGTTTGCAAATACCTCATACTTCTACATAGTGCTGACCAGCAGCAGCAGAATGATCATAGGACACCTTCTGATGGTGGGCTACACCATTGCAGAACAGTGAGCTACTGCCCACCTTGTTGTTCTCCAGCTTACACAGTAACAGTATTATGAAAAAGCCTGTCAATGTAGTAGCATACAACTACAAGAGCAAGATGACTAAGAAGATACATAAGCACTTGGTTTTAAGGTCTTGTGTAACTGAGCCTTTGGTGTTTGTCTTACTCAAAGGCTATAAAGCCTTAGACGATTCTTGATGGTGAAGTCTCTAAAGCTGGCCCGTGTTGAAGTGACTGAGCCCAGCCTTGCTTTGCTGAGAGACCCATTGTGTTGTGCCATTCTTTAACATCCAAATAAGGCATATCTCTTCATGCAGGCTTTTCAAATCTGGCAAGTACAACTTGGCAAGGAGGCAGAGCAGAAGAAAAGTCAGCTGGTTTAGTGCTAAACTTTGTGGAGTTTTTCCACCATGCCAGAGGGGTCTCCAGATGGACTTTCCTGGCTGTGTTACGTAAGGAAGATGGATTACAGCTAACAGTCTGTGCCTATACTTCTAAGTGACTGACAGACAATGTTAGAAGAAAAACATTGGGGTTTTTTGTTAAATTTGGAATTTGATTAGCCCAGTGCTTGCTGTTTTCATTTTCTGTTGCTGCCAGTGGGAGTAGAAAATTTTCAAAACCTTATAAGCCTGATAATTCAAAGTTAACAAAATCAGCAGCTTAGAGGAAGACATAGCAGATAACAGCAGGCTATGTTGTGCTACTGGATTTAATACAAAGCTCCTCATTAAGGCAATCAGAGAAAAATGGCAAGATCCTATTCTGGCTTAGGCCCATTCAAAAGTGTGATGCCAAAGAATGTTCCTGCTGAGTACGTTAGTGTAAGAATGCAGAGAATCCTGCTGTGAAATGCTTCCAGAGACAGTTTTAACACCGGGAAAATGAGTTATGAGAAAGTAAATACAGCATCCTGTACCAGTTGGGTATGAAGTTGTACTGTGATAAGCAACGGGGTTTTTTTGAGAAAGTGCAAATGAGAAATAAATGCCTGCAGTGAAAAGTGTAGCATCTGGTCTGCATTTGTCTTCACGCATGAAAGCTCTTTGTCCTGACTTCCTGCCAAAACCTTCAAGTTTTTGAGATTGTTGGACATGAAGGAGATTGAACTCCTTCGGTTAGCATCTCAAATTTTTCACATAGCAAAGCATGTGCAGAGTTCTAAAAGGACAAACTCCTTTGCTTACAAGTATGGCTCATTTTTTGTGTGTGTTTAAGCTGTTGTATTCTCTGTCAACGTCTATAACATTTATGGAGTGGTCATTATTAAAGGTTGTTAGCTGTTGTTCAAGAATTCTTCAACATGTACATACTGGGTTTTAAGTCATTACCTAAATACCCCAGAAAATCTCCCAAGAAAAAGATTGCAAACTCCTACACAACCCATGAAACTGGACACTGCGGGCCCTCTGCACAAGGAGTTTTCTGCATTGCTAAGTAGTGATACATCCCAGTCAATCTATTTGTGATCTGCGGGGTTTAAGGTCCTTAAGAACAGTCCAGTCTAAGGCCTTCCCTTCAGAGGACTGACTTTAAACAGATAAAAATAAAGGCTATAACAACATTTCTCATCTGCTTGGATGCCAGTGTATTCTCCATAGTATGCCAAGGGCTCTGCTGCTCTTGCTATTGCCTCTAGAATTTTCTACTCATCTTGGACCATGGCGTGCTTAGTTCCTATGAAGTAGTCCATCCCTGTCCTTCCCTCTTGCACTTGGACTATTGGACTAGGTAGTCTGAAATCCAAGAGAAGAATAATAAGAGTGATAAAAAAGACTGAAATTAATGTTAATGAGGGCTTTTTTTAAAACCTTATTTGCTCTAGCATCATTGCAATTAGTAATTTCAGAGCAATGACATATAGCAAGGGGATGACTGAGAATCTTCATACTAAGGAAGACATTTTGATGCTGCAGTTAGATATGTGGATAACAAGTCCACCGACAGCATTGAATGGCTCTGGATTTGCCTTTGCATTAGGCACATAACCTAATTATCTGAAAAGGCTGATGTTAGGCTCCCAAATCTGCAGACTTGTCCACTTGATAAAGCTCACAAGTGTCCTGATTACTGGATATATGCCTGGGTGGGACTTGGATCTAGCTGATGTGCTGGCTACAGGTCAATCTGAATCTGCTGATGCACTGAAAATCCTTCTTCCACCTTCTGCAGTAATATTATCACTATTTGGTCACTCTTCAAGCTGTACCTTGCTGCTCAGTCAACATCCAAATAATTAAAGAGAGCTATTAAAAGTTTATTGGAAACCAAATATATGGAAGGTTTTGAGATGGTTTAAAAGTGTCAGTTGGAGGGCATTGCCATTTCTCTGTAGTCTCTGTTTAAAGAGAACAACTACATGGAAAAATTATTTCTGTGATCAAATGCTTGTTGTGCCATTGGCCCTGCTCTAGGCTGAAACTTTACTCTAAAACCTGTGTTGGAAAATTCAATGTTTCTAAGTCCTTGTTAATCTAGATAAACTATGCTAATCTTGCAGTTAAAAGGTTTTATCTTGGTGTGAGCCTAGCTTATCTTGCTTTGCTTCTGCCTGGCATACATTTAGCGGCGGGCTTTTTTCATTTGATCCTCCAGTCATTTGCTGTGGAGTGCAGAGTTAAGATCAGAAATTACATCGTGGCTTGAAGTGTCCTTCATCTTCTCTCTATCCTTATGTATTAGTGCAAGGAAAGTGCTGGTTAAAACTATCTTATTCTGTCAGAGGTGAGTTGGTGCTGGCAGGAGTTACAAACGTGCTTCCCTCTGGAGAAGGGGGTAGGTGGTGCTGGGCTCGCTGGGACTGGCAGGGGCTCCAGTTACTCGACAGAGGGGAATTCTCCTTTAAAATCTTTCTTTTTAAGGATTAAGGATTTAAGAAGAATTCATGAGGATTTGACTCGGGTTGCCAAATGCTGCCTAAAACTGCATCTGGACACACAGGGGCCTTTTGATGGTTCAATAACCATCAGAGAGGCCTGTGCAACTACCTAAAAGGAGGTTGTAGCGAGGCTGGTGTTGGTCTCTTCTTCCAAATTACTAATGATAGAATGAGAGGAAGTGGCCTCAAGTTGCGTCAGGGAAGGTTTAGATTAGATACTAGGAAGAAATTCTTTACTGAGAGCGTGGTTAGACACTGGAACAGGCTGCCCAGGGAGGTGGTGGAGTCATTGTCCCTGGCAGCGTTTAAAAAACGAGTAGATGTAGCACTTGAGGCTATGGTCTAGTGGTTACAGAGATGTTAGGATGAAGGTTGGACTTGATCCTGGTGGCCCTTTCCAACGATGATGATTCTATGAATAAGCAAACCAGCTTTCAATCGCCTTCACCACCAGGTGTGGGGAGCGCCGGGGGGAGCGGCCCGACTGCCAGGGCGGCGGCCGCCGGCCGGAGGGCCTTTCCGTTAGCTCGTGAGATCGAGCCCGTTCTGCAGTTAGTGTGGTCAGCGCGCTCCGCCTCGCCACGGCTTTCCGCTCGCTTCCCGGCAGCACGGCGGCCGCCCGGGCCCGGCATGCCGCCCCTCGGGACACGCCCTGCGAGGCGCCGGGAAGCCCAGCCTGTGCGGCCTGCCGGGCCCTGCCCGAGCCTGCCGGAGCTCCGCTCCGAGCCGCGCCTGCCTCTCCAGCTCCCCCCGCCACCGGGCAGCGAGCCACGCTACGCCGTGAGACGAGCGGCTGCGCCCGATCGATGCGCTCGGGGCTCGGCCGAGCGAGCGCTCAGGAGCGGCTGGAGCTGCCTGAGGGGCACCTCGGGGTGGCGAGGAGGCGTGACGCAGCCATGTACGGCCTGGCGCGGGCCCGGTGGCGGGCGGCGGCTGCTGGGCGGCTGTGGGCGGCCTGGCGAGGGGGCGGCGGTGCCGGGGCGCGGCCCTGGGGCTGGGGACTGGCGCTGGGGCTGGCACTGGGGGTGAAGGTGCCGACGCCGGTGGGCTGCGAGGCTGACGGCGGGCGGGAGGCGGAGGCGAATCCGCTGCCGCGCCCCCGGGGCTTCGGTGCGGCCATCGAGCGGAGCAGGGACCTGGTGCGGAGGATTAAGGTGCTGAGCGAGCGAGACTGGAGGGGAGCGGGGATGTCACCCCGGGTCTGGTGCTGTGCGGGCCAGCCCTCATCTCCGTGAGGGGGGACGTGGGCCCGCGTCTCCTTCCCGTGGACTCCGCCATCGCTGCAAGAAGTTTCGGTCAACCGTTGTGAGCGGGGGGAACGTTTTTTGGGGACCCTGCCAGGCACGCCGTGCCCTCCGTGCCGTGCGGAGCCGCCCCGCTCCTGGAGGAGGAGGGCGAAGGCTGCCGGGGCTCCCCTCGAGCCCCGGAGAGCCACTCTGGTGAGGAGCCGGGCCCGCCCGCAGCTCCTGCAGCGGGCACCAGTCCAGTTCCCTCCCAGCGATCCCAGATGGAATGTCACGGCAGCTGTCTCGCGCAACATTGCATTATTTGTCTTGATGTAGTGCCAGTGAAGGCTGCCAGTGCTTGGGAAGCCTAGGCCAGGCAGAGCTTGATGTAGGGGAGCTGGTGGAAGCATGGGACGGTGCCGGGTATCTGAGAACAAGGGAAAGCCTTAAAGGCTGTAGGAAGAAGATGGAGAGCAGCAAGGGGATTGTTTAAAAAGCACGTTGTAGTTACTTTGAAAAGTCTATAACTGAAGCTGCAATGAAATTCAGCCAACTAATAGATTATGTGGTTTGCGTGTTGCATATTAACTCTGGAATGTTTTGTTTCTATTCAGTTTTTCTTACATGTTCTGATTGCTAGTTTAATTAAATTATTAAATACATTAATGTAAGTGAATAAATTATTTATTTTAAATTATTATCATTGCCAGATACATTGTTTTCCCAGTTACTGGGTTAAAATGTCTGCTTTTTGAAAGCAGTTTATGCCAATTCAGCCCAACTAGTATTTAACAAAATTTCAGCTGTCACGTGACAACTATATGCAGGTGTTGTATTTGTAGGATTGCTTTTGCATTTTTAGGGTGTGCAAGAAGGTGTTTTTTAACTGCAGAGATCCTTCTTAATGTCTTCTGTGCATTTTTTTGACAGGATGAGTCAGGAATCCCAGGTATACTAGTTGGAGTGTCTGTAGATGGAAAGGAAGTCTGGTCAGAAGGTTAGTAGTATATGGGAGTAGTAGCTGTGCATGCTGTTGAAAAGTTATGAATGTTTTAAAAATGAACAATTCAGACACACCAACCAGGCTGGGTTTTCATGCACTTGATGCCCCATCTCCAGACAGTGGCCAGAAACAGGTGTCTAGAGAGTATGAAGTGATACTTTCCTTGATAAACTTCAGTAATTTCCAGGAATTGATAATTTATTAACTTTCTGAATGGGCTAGTGTGACTCAATAGTTATCTTAAGGAATCTTTCTTCCATTAATTTGTCAGATTGGTCTTTAAATATACTTGTACTCTAGGCATACAGCTGTACAGTGGTCTGGTAGAATTGCATGAGGTAATGAACTTTCTCCACAGGAACTTACTTAATAGTCAGACTAACAATGGCTTGCACTTGGTGATCTGTCTCCCATTTGTGGGCTGGCTGTAGATTTTTACTGGGAAGCTACTGAGATGTAACAGGTGTCATCCTTCCAGAAACTGCAAGTGATGTTTGTGGTTATAAAATTAGGTTTTAAATAGAGTCTGTTAGTACTGCTCATATTATGTAGGCATTTAATGTTAAAAAAAAAAAACAAACACCAAACTGTGTGTCTGTTTTCAGAAACATTTTAATAATTTTTTTGGACAAGTGGTAGTAGTAAATGGCAACATATTTCATTAATGTGTAATAGAATGTGGAAAAAAATCCATCTAAGTAAGATTATTACTTTCTTCTGACAGTCTGTTGTTGCGTTAACTTTTACATATGTATGAAGAAGATTATAAGTTTTTATTTCTCCTTCATCATGATAGAAGTGAGTTGGAGAGCCCCTGGTACCTTTTATAACATAGCCTAATAAGAAAATTGTGCTAGAAACTGAATCCCAGAGTTTCTTAAACCAGGTAGATTTTTCTGGTCTCAAATTACCTAGCAGTGAAATCGGAAGTTCCTGTAAGACTTCTGCAGAATCCCTTTCTTGACATACAGTAAAGTGCCTGAGGGGCCTAGTGCCAGGGTTGTGGTTTATAATTAGGACTGCTAGATCCAGTAGCAAGACAGCTACATGCGGGAGCATAAGCCATGGCAGAGCTTTCTGTATCCTACTGCATATGTGTATGGAGAACAACATTGCTTTGAGTAAGGCAGCTGGGAGGTGGGTAATGTTGCTTTAGCGGACGTTGGGCTCATTTTGTTATCCTCCTCCCTTCTTCATGGGGGGAAAAAGTAGGAACAGGTGTAAGTTGTATGTATTCAGTGACCACGGTACTATACCTGCTGTCTTGCTAAACTGATGGGAATTAGTTGAGATTTGGAAGGTATTTTCACTGAAGGATGCAGCATC
>JAVSBS010022567.1:0-57114 GCA_033124195.1 Coracias cyanogaster | reverse complement strand
TTCTGTTGGGGCTGGTTGCATCTTGCTGAGCTCTCATGGTGGTGTCCTTCCATGTGAAGGGCCACTGAGGGAGCCATCTCTGTCCATTGTGCCCAGCAGGTGATGCTGGCACCACAGCAGGCAGTAGAGCAGCTGGGCCCACAGGAATTCATGGCAGGACTGTAAGCTCTGTACTATGGTATTGCCATTGCTAGTAACAGGCCATAAGCTTTGTAATGAGTTTGCAAGGCTTCAGGATCGCTAATCTGATTGCAAGGCCTCTAATTGCAAAATCCCTCAAATTTGTCAGGCCTGTTCTGCTTGAACTTTTCTTGATCTGTCTGTAGTTTTGTTTGACCAGATGGCCATAGATAATTTATTTTACGTTCGTTTGTAGTTGTATGGTACCACCAAGGTTTTACAATTCTAACACACTGACACAGTATAGGTCTGGATGGTGGTAGAGACCTTTAGAAGTGGAGACACAGTATAGTGTTTAGAGGTGTAGTGGCATGGGCTGGATAAGAGATGGGACACAGACATGGCACTGGGGACATCACGGTTATAAATGGCCCCTAATTCCTGGTTTTCCCAATCTAAATAATACATCCACAGAAGCGCAATGTATGATTAGCCTCCAAAGTGATGGTTTTGCTTATATCTTCTTACTAATTGGAGGATTCAGGATGTGCCACTTCTGTTTTGTCCAGGCATTATAAAAACACACAATCAGCCTGTGCCATTTGCAGCTAGTCAACAGGCTTTTGCTGGAGAGTTCAAAAATTCAGTTTCCAACATTTCTTGTGTCCCTCACATACATGTAAGTATCTGATATCTATTAGCAATCATATTTTAAGCTATTTTTTCATCCACCACAGATATGGTGCAATGAATAGTGGGAGGAAATTTTTGGTTTTGTAAATGGCTGTGAGCAACATGAAGGGCATGCTCTGCTGAAGGATGTAGCAACATAGGTTGAAGGGAGCAAATAGACTTAAGAGAAAATTGTCTCCTGAACTCTTTGACAATACTCATTTTCTATGAGCAAATGACAATTTTTAAGAGGTTTAGTACTGGCTGGTTTTCAGTGGGTTTTCATAGACATGACAAATTTTTATTCCTGATCAAAATCTCAATATAGCTATAACTTTTCCAAGGCACTGGACTGCTGGAAATGCTGAATAAAACCCTTTAAATTTGGTTGTTCTTATTTTATTCTTTTGCATGGTGATGAAAAGCAGGTTAATAATTTTCAGATCACTACTGAAATATTTTTACTGAAATACTGCAAGAATACAAATAATAAGAAGAAACAAAAATAGTCAAAACAACTCAAATTATTTACGGACAATGCAATCAAATACAAAAAGGCTCTTAAAGATAGACTTTTGGGGAATTGTCTCTACAAGGTTATAGGAGGGAAAGAATATGAAAAACCTGTTAATTTACAGCCAGCAAGACATATATGCTTGAAAAAATTCATGTTGCTTGTTTCACTTGTATGTCATTACATCACTTCTTCAATAATTGCTATTATTTCTTCAGTTTCATGCTTTGTCAATTGATTCTTATATTCTGTCTGTTAAAGGAAGAATAAAACATTTAATTAGTGTTTTATGCATGAGATTAGCCACGCGTTTATGATTTATGAATCTCCTGCCATTCAGAGAGTTGTTGTTTATTGTATAGAAGCTGTAGTGGGACTCTGTCAGTGAGAGGACTGAAGGAGTCATGTCTAGGTCTTCCCTCCATGACAAGCAACCCAAGGAGAAACAAAAGGCTTTTCAAATCAAAAGGCAGAAAATTCATCTTTTTAAATGTGGAAAAGTTGACATGACAAAGAAACAGAAAGTAAAAGGATTTATAAAGGCTCACCAGCGACTCAGTGTGTCCTTGCAGACATATTCTTGCCTCCAGGCCTGGCTGTAGCCAACTTAAGGACTTTGCAAATTGCAACAAACTTTGCAACATGCTGTCTAGATAGGCAGCTCCCTACCTAGATGGGCAGTCTCTGCAATGTCTGTCTTGTCCTTTTTTTATAAGTGTTTCCAGGTCTCTGCTTAAGCTAGAACCTCTCAAATCGCTGCTATACTTTCTTGCTTACCATACCCTAGAAACTTTTCCTCCTCCAGCATCACTGCCAAATACTAACATGAGTCTCATCTGCTACGGCACAACTATTTTTGGCCAGCAGCAGATTTCTTTGTTCTTTCTCTCCACGTAGCTGACCAACAGCTGGATTCTGCATTATTATTTTGTTGGAAATCTTAGGCTCAGCAATATTCTAGTGATAGCACAGGGATTATACAGAGAGCAGGGTGAAATTGTGTATTTTCTCCAGATAGATAGATTAATTGTTTCAGAATAGAAAAGGAAAAAATGAAGAATTATTTGCATATGGACCTTCTTTTTCAATACCCTAAGAACAAGAAAAAGAAAGAAAATTTATCCTTGCTTCTGTCCATCTTTCTGGCACTTAGGTCATACCTTTGAGACTGCAACGGATTCTTATTTCCAACAAATTTCAGGCAAATAAATGAAAACATACTTGGAAATCCATTGGAGAGAGCTCATGGAATGGATCCCTGGGCTGTGGTACTGTAGCAGATGTTTTTTTCAAATAAATGCTCCTACAGTGGTGAAAAGGATTGGTGAAGAAAAGACTTAGTATGCAAACATATGAACACGTGCTATATAACAATGCTTCTGAGGTATTATTTTATTCCTCTAAGACAAAAGTAGTGATAGTGTAAGTAAAAATCACATAGGCTAAATACAATGGTATAATTTCGTTGTTCAGAATTTGGACAATAATGATTTATTTTATGGCTTTTTTAAAGTATCTGAAAGGGAAATAGCCTCAAAACAAGGAAACAATTTCATGTACCACCCATCTACATTGCAGGGTCTGATAGCAGGAAAGCGACACTGACATAAGGCCTTGTTCTGGTGTTGGAAAACATTGTGTTGTATTGATCAAGCGGATAAGAAGATTGGTAATCAGAAATAGAGAGCCCACTTGAGAAACAGCCAGCAGGTCATGAGTCCTGCTATCGTTCAGTGTTGAGTTTCGCTCTCCCTCCTCTCCTTTAAAAGGAGGCCAGAAGTTCTCTGTTGGGGAAAGATTTCAACTACAGAATAAAAATTTTGCACAAGAAATAAGGCTTACACTGTGCAGAGAAAAAGTATGAGACTCGCTGCCAGCACTGGTACAAGAAATAACATATATGATGAAGTTGATGTAAGTTGTTCTTTTCCTGAAAAACAAGCATTCATCGAAGTGTTGATTAATATCACAGAACTGGAATGATTGCACAGCTATGTGCCATCTGTTTTGCATGGTAGTGTCAAAAACTGATATGAAATGGCTTCTTTTTTAGCTTAGCACCTCATTGCCCTGTAACATGGGAAGGAACAGGATGGCTAACAGTATAGCGGCAGAGAGTAACAGGGGAAAAGAGATGTTTATAAAACCAGAAGTAGAAATTGTAGAATGAAAAGAGCTGGCCATGGACCTCAAAACTGTCTATTTTATTCACTATGTCCTTGCAAGATGCACCCACTGTCACACTAGGATGCTAGGAGAGTTCCTTCATATTAAGAGATACACCAATTCTGCGCTCCTTCTCATCCTAGCAAATTAATGTGCAAATATCAGTGTTTCCATCTGTAAGTGTGAAGTAATAAATGAGGCAGACAAGTAATAAATTAGGGAAAACTAGGTCAAAGAAATTATTTTCATTCTTACCAAACTCTACGGGTGTACTCCATTCTCCCCAGCTTGTGCTCACTAAACAACCATTGTCAGTTGCTCTGATTTTGACGTGGTACCTTTTTTCTGCGCTGAAGCTCTCAAATATGTAGGATTTTCCTATGATGTTTGTTTCCTAAATACAAAACAACTAGACTGACAACTTTTTATTCACCAGAGGTTAAGAGGTTAAGAAAGTGTCACATTCATTTTATGATGCAAACAATTAATTTTACATATACTTCTGTGAACAGACTAGAGTGAAATAACAAATAGAAAATTATCCTGTAATATATCAGCTTGTTCCATCCTAATCCCTTTTGTTTGAACATTTTTGTTATTGGTCATATGAAGATGAAATTTGCAGTATGTTTCCCTGACTCCTTAGCCTCTTCCAATGTCCCCCAAATTGGAAGAGTTTATTTTCAGTCTGTAAATGATTTATTTTACTAGAAGGTAATTCTTTAAAGATCTGGCATTCCCTTACTGTAGATGTTTTCAAAACTGAAGTAGAGTTTAATAGCCAGACTATACAGAAGGGAAAATTCTTACATATATTGAAATCCTTCTCAGGAGAATATTAAGCCTTCTTGAAAACTTGATTTTTTTTTTTCTTCATTCTTTATGCTGACTTGATCTTTCAGGTGATATTTTCTTGCCTCCTTCATCCCAACCACTTCCAGAGACCATTAATACAGAAAAAATTCTCCATATTTTGTGTGTTTAGGTGTGATGTGAAGTTATGATGCATACTTCTACATATATATGAATTTGGTAGGAAGTACAAAAGACTGTAAAATGGAAGATTTCCTGCCTTGTATAGTAATAATTTAAAGTTCCTCGTATGAAGGTGTTTTTTATGCCATATTTTACAAATAACAATTTAAAGCTTTGAGTTTAGGAAACTTGTCAATAAAGAGCATACATAGTATACAGAAACTGGTAGTGAAATCAAGACAATTTGGTTGGAGGATTCTCTGATATAGAAGAAACTTCAAACTAGCATAAATATTAGATGAATAATGTAATAAAGACTTACTGTTTTAGATGTGGTCTTGATGTTTTTCGCAGGATCAGCCTAGCAATGAAAGAAAATTTTAATTTTTGTGATTGTTCTTTTCTTACTATATAATAAAGGCTCCTGCTGTATGAATGTTTGATTTTCAGGAAAAAAAAATTGTACATCTAATATTTTAAATGCCTTCTTTTAAAGACTGTGAAGTTAGGCTGTTCTTCCACTGAAAGTTTTTTCCTCATCACTGGTGCCCTTTAAGTTTGGTTGCAGAACTGAGTAACAAAGAATTAAAGAAAAAAATGCTTACGTTGCCCATCAATTAAAATTTTACCTTTTACCTCTACAAAAAAAAGTATCTAGTAAAACAGTGGTAAACCTGGAGAGTGTTTTTTTCCATGAAATCTTTTATTTGTGTAGTTTTTACATTCTTAAACATTTAACTTAGCTATGTCATGTCTCCATATTTTTTATTTTTTACTGTTGGAACAACAAACTTGCAAATATTTCCACAAATGTTTCAAACTTTGTTTTGACGGATGTGACACTACTTTCCATATTTATCCAAGTCTTCAAAATACTTACAATTACGGAAAAGTATAACAAGAAACATATAGAGTTAAGACCTGGAAAACCTGGAGTTCCAATAACTTGACAGAATATTTCTTTTTATTCAAAGATATGGATGGCTCTTTCCACTTTAACTTAAAAAGAAAGGATACAGGACTTAATGAAATCCCACAATAAACAGATGGTATGTTATTGCCCTTTAAATTTCATTGTGACAGCTGTCGTGCAACCATCTTGACTGTGTATGCTGCAGATGTACTTTTGTTTAATCTAAACTCCTTGACTTCAGCAACGCCACGCTACTGTCAGTAGATGGAGGCAATACAAGAAGGCCAGGCTGGATATACAAAGGGCAGGATGGGAAGTACAGATGTCCAAGTGGAGATACCTAAGAGCTCTTGCAGTACATCATAACTTACAGGTGCACCTTTGTAATAAAGCACACGTTAATTCTTTTAATCTAATTTAGTACTACCGTAAACCTGACTGAGCAGTACTGACGACTGCAAGAAGCAGGAACAAATGCAAAGGGAGTCTGTGAAAGACATGATAAAAAGCAATGGATGGGATAGGAGACTGCAGTGAGGAAAACCACAGAACAGAAGGTCCTGACCTAATTTCATTATAAAACAGCAATAGCACTGGAAGACTACACTAGGACCCGAACTGCTTTACAGGGACACATAGAATAAGGTTGCCTTCAACTTAACAGTAACTTTGCTTTTTTAGTAGTATATTTAGAGTTCATTTGCTGTATCCTGTTCATAATAAAGTCATAAGGTAACATGGTCCATCCCCCAGTAGGTGTTAGAATTGCTTTCACTCTCAGTGTGGGGAATCATTTGCCTAGTTTCATTAAGGACTATCAGTATAGTGGACTGAAAGTATTCTCTCAATTTGCTGCCTCTATTTGTGAGTGGCAGCAGTCCTTAGCTCGTGTGCAAGAGGGGCACCACATATCAAAAAGGAGAGCTTAGTTAAGTAGGGAAAGAAAAAAAGGTATTGGTTGTATGGTAGTGTGTGTGGAAATAAAAGTATGCAAAATACTGTTAAGAGTCATAATTGTTCTTACCTTATTTTCTATGACAATTTCATACTTGAAACAATCATGTCTTCTCACATGACTTGTACGAGGTGGTTGCCACCGAATTTCACAACCGTGACCAGCTTCTGTACAGTTCACAGTGACATTTGATGGAGGAGTGAGTTTTTCTACAATAATACAATTAGAAATACGATTTATTAATAATCAGTTCTCTTCACTCTGGCTTTTTAAATACAGGTAGATGTTCAAGCAACTGGTCTAAAAAGATGTAATGCAGCTTTACCAGAGTTATTATATTCACTCCATATTCTGAAGCAGGACTCCTGGATTTAACACCCCAGTTGAGGAGCCTGGAGTATCAGCAGCAACAGCAGGTAAAAATAAAAAACCCAAACCATTTGTTAGATTTTACTGAATTCAACATAAAAATTGTGCAGCAGGTTTTTTATACTGTGTTCATATTAAACAGAAGTAATCTTTTTGTTTGTTTGTTGTTGGGTTGGAAGGGACCTCTAAAGGCCATCTAGTCCCACTGCCCTACAATAAGCAGGGGCACCTCTACCTAGGTCAGGTTGCTCAGAGCCCCATCAAGCCTGACCTTGAATGACTCCAGGGATGGGGCCTCCACAACCTCTCTGGGCAGCCCATTCCAGTGATCTATCACCCTCATGTTAAAGAACTTTTTTCTAATATCCAGCCTAAATCTGTCCTTTCCTAGCTTAAAAACCATTGTTCCTTGTCCTATCATTACAAACCCTTTTCAATAGACCTTCCCCTGCCTTCCTGTAGGCCCCCTTGAGGTACTGGAAGGTCAGTATAAGGTCTCCCCAGAGCCTTCTCTTCTCCAGGCTGAACAGCCCTAACTCCTTCAGCTTGTCTTCATCCAAGAGATGCTCCATTCCCCTGATCATTTTGGAGGCCCTCCTCTGGACACGCTCCAATATGTCCGCATCCTTCTTGTGCTGGGGTCTCCAGAACTGGCCGCAATACTCCAGATGAGGTTTCACCAGGGTAGAGTAGAGGGGCAGAATCACCTCTCTCGATCTGCTGGCCACAGTTCTTTGCATGCAGCCCAGGATGTGGTTGGCCACCTGGGCTGCCATTGCACATTGGTGGCTCATATCCAGTTTTTCATCCACTAGCACCCCCACATCCCTTTCCACAGGGCTGCTCTCCAGCGTATCCTCTCCCAGCCTATACTGGTAATGCTGGTTGCCCCAGCCCAGGTGCAGGACCCTGCACTTGGCCTTATTGAACCTCATAAGATTCACCTGGCACACCTTTCCAGTCTGTCCAGGTCCCTCTGGATGGCATCCCATCCCTCTGGCATATCAACTTCACCCCCCAGCTTGGTATCATCCACAAACTTGCTGAGGGTGCACTCAATGCCGCTGTCAATATCATTAATGAAGATATTAAACAACACTGGTCCTAGCACAGAGCCCTGAGGGACACCACTCATCACCTTCCTCCATCCGGCCATCGAGCTGTTGACCATCACTCTCTGGATGCGACCATCCAGCCAGTCCTTTATCTACTGAACAGTCCAGCTATCGAACCCATAATCCTCCAACTTAGAGAGAAGGATGTGGGGGACTGTGTCAAAGGCCTTGCAGAAGTCCAGATAGATGACATCCATAGGTCTTCCCTTGTCAACTGATGCAGTCATTTCATTATAGAAGGCCACTAGGTTGGTCAGGCAGGACTTGCCCCTAGTAAATCCATGATGACTACCTAGGATTACCTTCCTGTCCTCCATGTGTCTTAGTATATCCTCCTGGAAGATCTGTCCCATGATCTTCCCCAGCAGAGGGAGGGGTGAGGCTGACAGGTCAGTAGTTCCCAGGGTCATCTTTTTTACCCTTTTTAAATATATCTACCCTTTTAACAGATATTTATACTGTTATAGTTTCACAAATACTATGGAAGTTGTATTATGGTTTGCATCACTGTAAGAAATAAATAATTTAGCCTTATGTCTCTGTTATCCATGTAAAAATGGTCATAATTGAAACAAAATAACTTATAGGTTTTACAAATATACCATGAAAAGGTACTTTATAAACAAGCCTAAAGCATGGTGTTGCCACTAACATAGAGCAAATACAATCAAGTTTGAGTAGCCTGAGGAGTTCCGCACCAAGAGCTGCTAATGTTTCAACAGACATGCTGGATGCAATTCACCTGACTTAAATGGTTTACAGTGCAGACGTCTGCACATGAGCTAGTTGCCTTAGATTCTTTTCCAAATCAGTGGAAAATCTGGCCTTTTAGATGGTGTTTTATATGAACTGTATGAGTTATTCATATTAGATAAGAAATATGTGCATTGGGCCAGCTGAATCCCGCCCGCAGGCTATGCAGCTGCTCCTTGTACACAGAAATGCAGACCACAACAAGCTGGGTTCGGTTGCCTTGTGTACTAACCTCTAAAACCACTCACACTCACTGCACACATCACGGACTGAAACTTCATTTTCTGATCATTAAAAGCCATTCCAGTTCAGAGAGATTTGGTGCCTCTAGTGACTACCACTAGGACACTTTTCCAGTCTCTGGAAGTTAAGGTGTTTCATGTTGCTACAGAATTAACTATCCTGTTTTAAAACAGTATTCTTTTAAAACAAGCATGTATTAGGAGTGGTTGCCACAAACCCGATGAGGTGAAAGAACTAGTAATTGTTTTTAATAGCTGTTAATTTTTACATGGCATCTTGTGCTGCCTTTTGAAGTTCAGTAGTCATCAGAGAGGCTTCTTAATAACCTGTGAAGAGATTGTCTAATTGTATTTATCTGTGACCTTCGGTAGCTCGACCTGGCTAATTGCTTCTTTTAGATGAAGTACTCATCTCTTTCTGGTCCTTCTCCATGAAAGTAACAATGAAAACATTCCCAAAGAATCATGTAAGGAAAAAGCTAAAATCCACAAGGAAGCATAACTGAACCTAAACTTCTATATGCTAAGCAGGAGCTAAACCCATATGTGCTCTTGTCTTCTGGTGTGCATTTCCTCATTCAAATAATTTTTTGTATCACCTTAAAATAATTAAAATCTGCGTTTAATTTTCATGCTCGATGCCTTTTTAAATATAATGAGGTTACAAAGTGAGGCTGTCATGGTTTAACCCCAGTAGGCAGCTCAGCCCCACACAGCTGCTCACTCACTCACTGCCCAGTAGGATAGGGGGGTAAAAATGAGAAAACTCGTGGGCTGAGATCAAGACAGTTTTACAGGTAATGCAAAAGCTGCACACACAAGCAAAGCAAAGCAAGGAATTCATTCACCACCTCCCATCAGCAGGCAGGTGTTCAGCCACCTCCAGGAAAGCCAGATTCCATCACATGTAGCGGTTACTTGGGAAGACAAATGCCATCACTCCGAACCTCTCCCCTTCCTCCTTCTTTTCCCAGCTTTTATTGCTGAGCATGATATCATATGGTCTGGAATATCCCTTTGGTCAGTTGAGGTCAGCTCTCCCAGCTGTGTCCCCTCCCAACTTCTTGTGCACCCCCAGCCCACTTGCTGGTGGGATGGTGTGAGGAGCAGGAAAAGCCTTCACTCTGTGCAAAAGCTGCTCAGCAGTAACTAAAACATCCCTATGTTAACAACAGTTTCCAGGACAAATCCAAAACATAGCCCTATAGAAGCTCCTATGAAGAAAATTAACTCTATCCCAGCCAAAACCAGTACAGAGCCTTAACTCTTCACATCCTTTTACAGTGAAGAAATACACGTATGGTGAGGGTCCTTGTGCGTAAAAGAAGATATAAGATTGGGCTTGCCACAATTACAGGTTAAAAAAAGAACAACGAATGTTATTAAAAAAAGAATTGTTCCAAAAGCATGGTAGAATACTGTTCTGCAGTTTTCTCAATATGGAGAAGGTGATCCCAAGCTGTTTCTCCTGGCCACCTTTGCCATTTGTATTCTAGGTTTCTGGTTTGCTGAGATAACAAAAAATCCCCCTCTCAGTAAGTCTTTGTGACTTTCCTACATTATGAAAGCAATCTCCAGCACCATGGTTCAGCGAAGTGCTGGCTGGTAGCAGGCAGTCCCGCTGTGCCATTATTTGCAAGTGGCTCCAAAGTGTGTACAACACAAGAGAGGGAGCAGTTTTCCATCCTGAGGCTCAGTGGTGCACATGGACTCACACCCAGGCTGCTTAGGGCTACTACAGACTGCTCTGTCTGTGCCACATAGCCCTCCACCATGGATCTCATATATATGCTTGTGGTGTCCTTCCCCTGCACTTTCAAGAGCACAGAGTCTGTGGGAATAGATTTGAAAGTCAGCATGGGTCTGATGTAGCCAAATACAATATTCTACAATATTCTTGGCCTTACTGCCATCTGGGGGGAATCCTGAGAGCGTAATACCTGAGATCTGTGCCTTATCTTGAATGCATGGGATATACCTAAACAGGTCCCCAAAGCAGAGGGGACATGTGGGTGCTCAGGCTTTCTCCCTTGACCTCAGTGTAGGAGATAGTATAGACGTGTCCTAAGCACCCAGTTCTAGTTCTGTGGTGGGATGAGTACAATATAAACACAGAGGTTCCTACAAGCTTAGCTGAGTACATGCGTTAATTGTATAGACTTCAGAAACAGGAGTGATTAATACCATGTATCAGAAGCACCTTGGTGTTTCATACATACTGCTGAAATAAAGCTGCTTACATTCCTAGTTAGTAGCTCCACCTGCAACTCAGCAGAGCTTTGGCTGGCTCTTAGATCTAAAAATAAAACTTTCCTTCCTATCATACACTGCAGTGATATTCTCAGTAGGAATGGAATGCAGAAGTGGAATAGATTGTATTAATTGTTGTCTAGAAGCTTTATATCCACTGCATAGGAAACCTTCATTACAACCTTCATCACACCATATGGCATCAAAGTATAATGTGAAAATTACTAATATAGGACAATAAATAACATTATGATTATGTGTTATGGGTGCTACCTTATACGTGCACAGCAAGTAATTACAGTTGGAATGAATAATAGAGATTTGAGTGTTATATTTGGGAATATATTACAAAGGACACAATTTGGACACAATTTGTCATTAAGGATGGTAATTGTCTCATCTGACTTCATGGGTTCAATAAGTATGTGTCCACATCAGGCCAGTCGTCTGTGACTGCATCTGTGATCAGCAGAGAGCAACAGGCACTTCAGAAGATAAATGACCCCACCAGTCCTAGACAAATATTTTCAGAGGAATACATCTCAAAATCTCACACAAACAGAAAATCTTCAGCATCTTCCAGGGGTAAAAAGCAGAATACATCCAGGAAAACCTGGTCACACATTGTAACCTTTCTCAGATTAATCCTCAAGTCTATTCTCCACTTCAGTGGATGATCATCAGTAGTGAAACTTTTGATGATGTTTATTGAGGCCATTTTTGACATGTTCCAGTGATAAAAGTTTCACCATTTCTCTAGGCAATCTATACCAATGCTTACTTTTCCTTTATCCTGGACATTAGGTCTAGTGACTTAATGTAAATCTTCTGTGCTGCAATTTGTTGCTATAGACACAAACAACAGTTCATTTCAGACTTGTTTGCAAATACTTTTTTACATATTTAAAGATTTCCCCCCTCTCCCCCAGTTTTCTCTGATTTTGATATCATTTGTGTCTTGACACTGAATTAAAGTACTAGTAGAGCAATAGGATTTATATACAGTAAGCCTTCCTTCGCCCATCCCTTCATGGCCCTCAGTAACCTCAGAGGTCCACTGACTCCATGATGGCACTGATACATCTTGCAGCACTCACAGCACAATAACATAATGCTGTTAGTCTGTCACCCCTGGCTGACTTCAAGTGGGCACTCCCAGTTCCTTCTGTCCTTCTGGTAAAGTGGGGAGAGGAGAGAGTTAGGCATTTGTTGTTCTGTCACTCTTTTATGGACACTAACTGGTTCACAGCTTTTGAAGGCATGATGCCCACACTCAGTAGTGAAAATCTGGGGGGCTTGTTAGGCAGTGTTTACAGGCGTAATGTAGTTTTTGCCTCATTATCTGCCTTTTTTTTCTTTCGCTTGCTGTTTTCACAGAGCTTCCATGCTTTCTAATACCTTTACAGCAATACCTTCATAATTTCCATAATGAATTAAACAGAAATCTAGCTATTTTGTTTGTGTGTGCTGAAATACGCTTAAGGATCTTCTGCGTTACTCTTAACAGAGAGCATTACATAGGACTATACAATATACCACAAAATTATTCTTAACATGTTAATTTAAAACATATTTTTCTTTAGATTAGTTCATAAAGAGAGGGGAAGGAAGATATTTAGCTCCAGACAGCACTCGCAGTAAAAATCAGTTATTTCTGTACAGCATCTTTCCTTTGAAATACCACTAAATGATTTCCAGAGAGAGGAAGAATGTAATTTAATGATCCCTTGCACAGCTCGAACACCTTTCATCAGAGCATCTCAAAGCATTTCAGACAAGCCTGAAAGCTTGTCTGTTTTTCCCCAACTATTTCAGTTGGCCTAATAAAAGATATTATGTCTTCCTACACACCTTGTATTGTTTAGCACTCAAAGCATTATCCTGCTTGTTTTACAGATAACTAAAAAGGGCACAAAGGATCCACATAGTTTTATTTCAAACCATGAATCTAAGATGAACTCTGTGGGGTCCCGTTTTCACTGAGTCTCCAGGACTTGCAGAATACATGTTCTCAGATTACAGGCAGACATGTGGAGCGAAGTCTTCGTCCCACTGACATCAGTGGCAGAATTCCCATTGATCTGAGTAAGGCTGAAATTGCATCCTAGCTTTTCTAACGGCTGCCTGCCAAAATTGACTTCAGACCTGTGCATCCTTCCTGTCTTATGCATCAACATTAGTAATGAAGGTTCTACGGTCCATGCCATGTCTGCCATGATGTTCTCAAGAAGTGATCATGACAAATCTAAATGAGGAATAAGAGACCCCAGCAACAGGAGGGGTCTCTACTCAGGGAGCGTGCGGTGTGTGGTTAACAGTCTCCTTGCAGTTACTGCAGATGGATTCATCTGCCTGTTATGCACGCACTCTGTGCTGACGAAAGGAGCTGTTTGAAGAGCTGTTTGAATCAGCTTGCCCTGATGTGGACGTGTGCTGCTCTTGCTCGTGAGTGTCTCAGATTGCAAGTATGCTGCTGACACAACTGCAAAGACTGTGTCTGGTCTCTGCTATCATGTCTGACCTTTTTTAAGTTAAAGGACGTTCTAACTGCTTTGAGAAAATCTAGAGGTCTCTTCCAGCTTCATTTTTGCCTAAGAACGTGGATTTGGGCACACAGCACCAAATGCACCTAAAGCAAGTGTTGTCTCAAAAAATGATCAATAAATCTTTCTACTGTAATGTCCTTGGTGTATTCACTATCATCAGAAGCCATATTTTACAACAGAAATACAAGCACTTTAAAATACAGATTAAAAAAAGGAGCATGAAGAGAGAAAATGCCTGTGTATGCAGTGTACGGTTGTCATCTTCTGCTATTGAGGATGTCTGAATACAGTCCTGGTGAGAAAAAGGATTTGTTCATTCTCGTTCTGTGGATTGTCCATTTGTCCCTTGCTGCAGGGGCCTTCTCAAGCTTGATGGAGGTGCAGCCACCCAGTCTTAGTATGCTCTTAATGATTTTCTACCCAAGTGCTCACTGAATCCTCTGGCTGCTGTGCTAGACTGAGAACAGAAAGCTCTTGCTCATCTGGCATTTGTTATCTACAGCTGCCTCTTTCATAGGCATTTCAGGTTATGGATAAGCTAGAGGAAAAAAAAGAGAGTTTTTCATACTGCCTGCTTCAATTTGAAGATAAAGAACACCAAACAGACGAGGTCTGAGAGTAAATCCTAGGCTCACAGAAACATTCTCATGTCTTTTTGGCTCAATTAAATGTTCATCTTTCTATTACATCTTGTATTATGGGCTGATTCCAAATCTTTATATCTGATCATTCTCTCATCGTGTTGGAAAACAATACATGGGAGTTTCCTTCCATACTAGATCTTTGTGGGTTACTTGCTAGTAAACTAATTTTACATGACTCAGATTTAAATAATAAAAAGGCTTAACTCCAGTCTGAGAAGAGATTATTGTCCACAACTGTAGCCTAGAGACAAACTCCAGCACCTTTGGGACTCAGCTGAGGCAGCAATTAGGCAGCACTTTATTGTGATGCAGTGAGTGCGCAAAAGATGAAGCTGGACTACTCTCAAGAGCTTAGAAACAAAATTGGCTTCCTGGAGAGAGAACATAAGAAATCTGGCAACCTAAAAATATTTAAAGAGCTTAGGGCTCCCAGGGGAGAATTTCAAGCTATTGAAGTGGAAAAGACTGAGCATTTTCTAAGATTGAAAAAAAAAAAAAAAAAAAAAAAGGAGGAGGGGGTTACATGAAAAACGACAAAATGTACAGATTTCTTTTTACTGTAACATGTTTCAAAGGGGAAAATATAATAAACCTGAAATCAATCAGTAGCACAGACTTCAATGCAGTGTTCCTAATCAAACAGCCCTGGCTTGAAAACAGGAGTCAAAAGAGATTTTTTTTTCATTTCAGAATTATAAGGGATTGAGGCCAAGAAACCGTTAAATGAGGTGAAGGGTCTAGGCTAGAGGCCATCTTGAGCAAGTCTAATGAAGTCATGGTTGCTTCAGCGGCCACGTTCCCAAAGGGTTTTGCTGTGTCTGTCACTGCGTCTCTCTGCTCCTCCTCTGAATCTGGCTCCCTGGCCTTTGTGGTTACATGCCAGCGCATGCCCCACCAGGCACCCTACGAAGCCCCTTTCTAGCAGCTCCATAGCATGTTGCATCACTGCATCAAAACAAAACCGTATGAAATGTGATTTATCTCACCTGTCGTTTGATGTATACCGTACAGACATTTACCTGTGAGCTAGTCATGGCTGACTCCCTGTATTGTCAGCGGAGAGCAGCAGGAGCTTACAAGGCACAATTTAGCTCCACTAAGTGTGAATTTCTACTGTATGCCAAAAGTGCCTATTTCTCTCTGACTTAAAGCGGCGTCCTAAGGTGACTAACTCACAAATGGACACCTACGGTTTAAACACTTACATTTGCTCAGTGAACTCTACCCCCACAACTAGCATTGCGCCAGTGCAGACTACATATTAGAGGTTTCTGCTGTGTTCAGGCTATGTCTTCAGGCGCCCTGTGTCCAGGACTAAGAAGAATTAGCTGAAACAGTTTAGCAAGGTCCCAACAGTAACGAGAGGGGCTAGCGGGTGCAGAGCATTTACCTTATTGTAGCCTCTTCCCTTTCTTTCTGCTGTTCCTCTGCACTACACTGACAGCCCTGTATACATCACTGCTCCAGATAGTTTTGGAGGCTGAAAGGCAGTTATTTGTAAGGATGGAGGGATGGGGGACATCACAGAATGGGAGGCTGGTGGAGGGATGGAACCATGCAGAGGGAGGTCCAGGATGCTCTATGTGGTAAGTAAGCCCCGTCTCTACCTTAGGCATCTGCAGGGCAGAGCAGTTTGCAGTCCTGAGCTCTGTGTAATGCAGTGAAGGATAGATCACCTGAGTTCACCTGGGTCCTGGAGCAAGAGCACCTGGGGCTGCTCTGCAGGTAGCAGACCTCATGTGGCTCTCGCATGAAGTAAACCCTACCACAGGCATCCTAACTGTGCTTAGCATCGCCACACTGTACCAGTCACACAGCTCTGCTCATGATTTCATGTCAGAGGCAATCCCATCACATCACAAAAGAAACCCCAAAAGATCTCTGAAGGATTCCTGCACCAAGGGGCAGAGCTAGGTGACTGATCAAAGTGGAAGGTGTTGCTCTGCTCTTCTGTACCTGAGTAAATTTGATCTGCACCAACTTTTGATGTCTCAGCTGACTTTGAGAGAGCTACACTAGTAGGCAAGACTAGTCCATGCCTTTTAAATAGCTCCCTGAGGAGTACCCGTTCTGTGCTGAACGTGCTCAATTCCTTCTCACAGTCCCAAGGCTTCCCTTTCAGGTATTTAATCACAGAATCATAGAATAGAATCATAGAATCATTTAAGTTGGAAAAGACCTCTAGGATCATCTAGTCCAACCTTATGCCATAGGCTTCCCATTTGGTTGTTCTGTTGCTAGTGTTGAGGTTTCTACACTCTCTGGCTGCGATTTGCAGGTCCGACAAGAGTTGGTCGCTGTTCCCATTCGTGCAGCCAGTGTAAGTGCCCAGTGTCAGCAAGCTGCCCAGCATTGCAGGCCCTTGTTGAGCCCTGCACACAGTGCTGTACATATTGTAAAGCCATCCTGCTCTTGATTATTCCTAAATTGCACAGAATCCATCTCTTTTGTTTGTCAGAAACTAGGCACCTCTAATAGACAAACAATCAACAGCAGGGAACAGGACAGCATTATCCTCTCTGAAGCATACCCGCACAGCAGCCAGTTTCTGGATACACCATTCACAGACCAGAAAGCAAAGCGCTGGCTAGTGTGCAAATGTAACAGCAAACACAGAGTTCCCTGGAGAGGCTGAGCTGTGATGTGCACAGACAACAGTGGAACAGTTCTGGATGAGCAGAGCACACATGTATCTCAGTGTGCTGCAGATGACTGTGGCTCTGGAATTGCATGGTGCAAGGCCAAATACCTATTTAAGGCATTTCCTGCTTCAGCAGTGTCTACTAGGAACATGATACAGATTGTATATACATTCAAAAGACCTAGTGTAAATGTGGTCATGTCTGTGGGAGAGGAGGAATCAGAGTATATGCCCAGAACCAGCACAGATGCGCTCCCAGGCCACTGTCATGTCAGTGGTGAGGAGCAGTGCACGCTGCATGGGACCCCATGATGCTGAAGAGGAGACAGTGCTGAGGACCTGCTTCAATACACCCACCCTGGACTTGACCAGTTAACCTGCTTTGCCCTGCAGATCCTGTTGCTTTGCTAAAGTGATGCAGAGGACAGAGTGAGGTGGAGGTCAGGTTCAGTGGTACATGGGAGTGCACAGCCTGGGCTATGAAGGGAGGTGGGTATACCTTAAACGAGTTTTGTTGCTTACAGTGGCAATCTGCAGCCTCAGAGTCAGGGCCTTACAATAGGAATCCAGAGCCCTTCTGCAGTACACCCTTTGTTGCTGGAAGAACATCCACAGACAAAGCACGTTTTGCAGCAAGACTTGAAAGAAGCAGGTATAATCTGCTGTCATATTGCTAGGTGACAAGAAAATAAATGGTTTTATGTCTACCAAGATGTGACTAGCTCATCAGTTATGTAACCCACTCATTCATGCTGTTGTCATGATCTGTGAGTAGTTTTTCTGACAAAAGACCTTACACAGCTTCTTGGCCTTCAGAATTACTAAGGATCTGGGCTGTATTCCATTAAACATGATGCATACCTATAGAAAGGTCAGAGAGTCTTCCATGAACTCTGCTTGTGCCCATACATTTGGTGTTTTCAGATTAGCCCAACTCTGTGATATGCAACGACCTAAAAACAAGCAAGGTCTTTTGAAAGTATTTTTTTTTTTAATTCTATAGTTGTGTACTTAATTAATAGTTCACCCCAAACATCCTTTATTTTATAGTAGAGATGTGATAGGGGACCAGAGGTGGAAAGTGTCAGGTCAGAAAGGATTATTTTAGGACATGCGTCACATACATTAGAAACACCGGTAGAGCTTTGTACTTTTGTTGAGTTGTGCTTTGACCATCTCAAAGAACTCTACAAACTAAAGTAACAGTCGTGCCTCTGCCATAAGAGATATCAATATTACTCCCATTACAGATAGGAAGATGAAAACCAAAAAGGGCAGGGACTCGTCTCTCATCAGTGGCAGAGCTAGAATTGGATTAACTTATGCTGATTTTTTTGTTCTAAGCACCAGTGCTGTTTCTCAGGTGTTATCTCAGCTAGCCCTTAGCTGATGAACAGTGGGGCAGAAAGCAAAGCCTAATGAGGCCAATGTTCATCTGAAAGTAGATCAATACTAATGGAACTTGAGTAGCTGCTTTGAAATTACCACAGGTTGACACCTCAATAAATTCAGGAACGTCAAGACCTGTGCATTTTGGGGATGAAAAAGGTCCTATGGGCAAAACTCACACAAACTAAACCCAGATTGTAGCTGGGGTGCTAATTTCTGATTATGTTATCTATTTATCTGGTCTTCATGGTATAACTGTGTTTGATAAATGGCATTACTTTCCTTGTTCTACAGTTACAATATTTTGTACTTAAGCTAAAATGAAGCTGTTATTCACTAGGTGCTCTGAATGTCCCAGCGCCCTGTGACATTCCTGAGCAGCAGATGCAATAAACCTAGGTAAGGAGATGGCTGAGGCAAGGGGACTTGCCTCAAGGTGCAGAAATGAGATGACACTGCATGAATCACAGCCCAGATCTGTGGATCCCCAGACACCATCTGCCTCTCTGCAGTCATCTATCCACATGGACATGTTCACTTTCAGAATTACAGGCTCCAGGGCATGGATTAGTTGGAGAAAAAACCAAGTAAGATCCCTTCCCAGGCAGAGAGGAGCCCAGACAAAGTCCTTTGAGGGTCATTCTGGTGAGGAACCCTTTTTTAGCTTCTGTCATGTGATGCTCTTGCAGGAGCAACTTCATTGGAGTGTCCCTCTTAGCTTCCTCTCTGCCCATCTCCCAGTCCTCTGCTTGGTCCCCCAGCTCCTGGGCAGAAGCTGATGCCATCTGGACAGGCCTTGTAGAAATGAGCTTCTCTCTGGGACAGAGGACTACATGCTCCCATTGGAGAAAGAGCGGGTTGTGATTATTGCTCCCAGAAGAACTGGAATAGTTATTTACTCACAGCAAGAAAATGTTGATTTTGGGCAAAAGGGAGCTGTAATGTTTTCCTGTTACAGTAGTTGGCAGCATTTCTCTATAGCCCAAACAGTTCTTTCTTAATGGAATCTTTACTCATTGCTATAAGTTTGCTAGAGAGAGTATATCATCTATTTTGGAATGCAAACAAAAAAATAATGCTAACAGTAAGATAGGTTTAAACTCTGGGACCACAATAGTGACCAAGTGGAAGAACAGCAGAGCGAGAACCAGAACCAGGAGATGAGGCTGAGGGTAAGCCAGTGGCTAGGTGCAGAGAAGTACTGTATGTATGGTGATTTTCAAAGCATAGGCTATTTGGAATAGATACAGTAAGGTCATCATTTGCAGCCTTTTCTGGATCATCCAGATGTTTCAACTTACTAAATTTGAGTGATGGCACAAGGAAATGGGAGCCAAATTAGTTAGCTGAGACAAGTGTAAATGAAGGCCAAGGTAGATGAGTGACCTATCAAAGACATGAAGGTGCATTTCATAGAAATACATAATAAGAAGGGTAGTGACCTGCCTCTCCTACAGAACTGATTATAAGCCATTTTATGACCCTGATTTTCCTCTCCCATTAACATCTTGTTTCTAATCCTCCTTTGCTTCAGGGGAAGGTTAGTGGTGAAGCTGCTGTGGGTTAACCCTGGCAGAACTTGTCTTACCATGTAGCTTCATCTTACAGTGGCCACACAAACCTGATGCACGAGGGAGGAATGAGCTGTTGCTTCGGAGAATGCTGGGGGGGCCTCTTGCTCAGCTGTTGCCAGTGTTTGCCCCCATTTTCCTGTATCACAACTGTGTGCACTGGGTCCTTTTGTCCACAGATCCCTATGCAGCTGCATCACCGGTACTTCAAGCCAAGCACCTACCACAAATACACTGCCATCAGGAACAGCCATCAGCCTTAAACAACAAGGAAAGCCACTTGATTTGGGGCACCATTTTGTTCCTTGGAGAGAGCATTGTCCATGTTGTGGCACTGGTGCCTAATACAGCTGGGGTATAAGCTGCTGTTGTAGCTGTAACCATGGTGTAGCAGGTGTTAAATCTAGTGCATGACTAGTGCACTGAACACACTTCAAGGTTGGGTGCGTAGCTTGATGGTAAAATAGCAAACACCTTAGGCCTAAATACCACAGGAAAACCCCTCACTTATACATGTATATTAGATGTGTTTTCCTCGTGGCACCGTTCTTCAGTTGGTTGTTAAACACCTTTTGTCTTGTTCAAAGGAGCAGAGGAATGTTTGCATCCCATCCCAAGGCAGCTGCTTGCCCTGACCCCCCCATGGCATTTAGGGAGGTTTCCAGGGTACCACAGAAATAAAGGTGGGTGCACAGCTCCCTCTGCCTCCTGCCAGCTGGAGTCCACACTGCTGTCAGAAAGGCTGGTCTTGCACTTTCCATCTCAGCACCCTCCCACCACCTCCTTGGGCCAGCCCCAGCATCCACCCAGCAGCTCGGCCAGCCAGTTCAGCAAACCCAAACAATTGAAAATTAACCCTACCAAAAGGGAAAAAAAAACCAGGAGGGGTGGATTGTATGGAGACCAATCATCCCCTGGCACCGCTGACCCTATAGCCAAAGGAGCACAAGAGTCAGCAGAGGGCAGAGAGCTGTCTTCTGGCAGGAGCCCAGCTCAGGCCAGTTGTGAAACTGCACATTCACCAGCCCCGAGCTGCTGAGGGAGCCAGCATGGAATGCTCACTGCCAGCCGGCCACCCAGCCTCTCCAGACCTCATTGTGGCAAGCTTTGCTCTTGGCACGTGTGCTGGGGAATCACTAACATCTATAATGGATCCAGGTACTTCTGCAATTCATATCTGAGACCCTGAAGAGTTAATGCCCATTTTCGCAAGCAAGAAAGGAGCAGATTCTTACTGCATGTGCACTGTGAACACTCTGCAACTTTGATTTAATGTTATCCCACGAGAGTGCGTGCCTCAAGGCAGAGCTGGGTCTCGTTCTCCTCCAAAGCAAGAGGCATAAATAGTTAATAGAAGAACAAAAGAAGACATCTATGCCGCAGTTGACACCAGGAAAGTGAGAACATAAATTTACCTTATGGCTTGCCTTTTGAAGAATGACACAAAGTTTAAGTTTTGGACATTGTTTCAGTAGTGTTGCAGCAGTGATGATGTCAGGCTATAAGCAAGGCAGAATTTAGAGGAAGAGATAAGGTATTTTAATAGGCCAGCTGACCACACTGTAGAAAGCAGACACCCTTGCAGGCACATAAGCCCTTCAGGCCTGTTTCAGATTTGAGGAACTTGCGCCTCTGAAAGCATGGTTTGCCTAGGTGATAGGTTGATCTAATAAACCTATTTGCCACCAGGCTTGCCCCACTGCTGATTTAAGGGTACTCTTCAGGCAAACATTTAATTTTTTTTAAATGAATCTGTTTCCAGATGGGCATCCTATTCCCAGTTCTGGAAAGTCCGTCCTCACCCTTGAAGCATTAACTCTCAGACCCTCATTGCTAAGGGCAGCCAGAGGCAGGAGAGCAGCGAAGGCAGGTGCACACTGAATTAATTCCTCTGCCCCCGGCCAGGCATGGCCACGCGCCATCTAGTGAAGTCACCGAGAACGCTGCTTGGTGCATCGTGCACATGTAGGTGACATTTGTTGTATTAAGCCATGAGATGATGCCTACAGGAGAGCAGGCTATTTTTTTCAAACTCAAGTTGTTTGTTTCAAGGTAGCTATCCCAAGGAAGGGGCCTTTCCCAGCCTTTGTTATTAGGCAGACTGGGGCATTTATGGACCACTACCTGATGGGATGGACACAAGCAAAAGACAAAATTTACAGAAAAATTGCTTACATGTATTAAGCAACCACCTCAAAGGAGCCTGTAAGGTCGTGGTTGCCTAAAATACTTCCTGGCTAAGGGTGGTTGCTGTTTTAGAAGTAACTTTATCACTGTGTAACTGCGGCACAGGAGTGAACTGGAGTCTTTGCACCTGAAATCCAGGTTCTTCCCATTGGTAAGGCTGCAGCCTGTACCCAGGAGCTGAGGAATCCCGCCGAGTCCTTCCTGCTTTGGGCTGTCGCACTGTAGCTACAGCCAGTGCTACAGGAAGCAATGCTGAGCACACACCCTCCCTTTGTGCTTTATGAACCCTACAAAGGCAGCAAACACTTGTCTTTTGTCAGCGAATAAAGCAGAGAGTGTAAGACCCAGAAGATTTATAGGTATAACGTCCCAGCAGTGTGCGCTTGGATTTACCCTCACTCAAAACCCATTTACTTTAATAGGAATGTTGCTGCTAAGACCCTGCGTGATGTTTAAAATATTTACCCCATAGGGAACAGATAATCTGGGAAGTAACAAGGTGCCATTTCCTACCGAATGTGTTCTCTGACTATAACCACATGTTAATGGTAGAATTTAGGGCCACGCTAGAGCAAAGCGTCGATTCGCCACTAACCGGCACAGTTAAGCTGTGCTGCCATGTGAACTGCGATGGTTCTGTTTGCTGTCATGCTGGTATTTGTCAGATAGGAGAAAAAAAAAAGAGAAAGAAAATTAAGATACCAAGGCTGGAACATCAGGCTTCCTTGTGTGGCTTTCTTTTCTTAGTTTTGCTTTAATCCTCGGAACAGAACAATTCTATTTTTGAGTCCAGCTCCAAAGTTTATTAGATTTTTGTGAACGCTACAAGGGTGCTCCTCACAGATGACCAACCCAAATGGCATGGTGGCTCTAGAGAGCACGTTACACATGGCAGCAGAATGCTTTGTGTCAGAAATTCTCTTTGCCCTTCATCTTGCCTGGATTTTGCCCATTCTGGTGTGGACATCAGCGGATTTTATTCTGTCCTTTGCAAGATGAAGCAAAGACAGGAGCTGAGTTCTCCCACCATGTTGCATGTCTTGCTCAGCTTTGAATGAAGGCACGTCAGCAGGGCACAGCTTAAAGCCTCCAAAGAAGCCATAATGCCCAGCAGTCCCCATGAAGCTCATTTCAGTTACCGTAGCTCTTCTCTTCCCCAGACTAAGGCTGTACTTGACTGACTCTCCTTGTCAGTGGACAAGGAGACACATTTTGGGATGTATTAATGAGCGTGCTGGGAGGGATTAACCACAGTCTCTCACCTTGAAATGGCTTCAGCTTGATTTCTTATGGAAATGAGGGTCTGTGATTGCATGGGCAGCTGTCTACATGTGTCTCAGACTGTGCTTTCCTGCATATCTGCCCTTCCCCCAGTAACTTCTGAATTCACTGACCAATTCCAGCAATCTGTAACAGAGGAGTAACAGTCTTCAAGATAATTAAGTTGCTAAATGTTCCTTAAAGTCAGCAGTGACTGCCCTAAAAACTGCAGTTTCTTTCTAGATTGTTCCTAAGGTGGGGATCCTGGATACGTTATTCCACAGATAATTAACTGCTGAGCACTAATTAAATCTTTGAAACATGGTGCAAGGCTTTGCGCAGAGGATGCCATAACATCCTGCCAAGGGAAGCAGTTTAGCCAAAACCGTAATGGGATCACTAGCAGTGTTACCCAAACCGCTAGAAATAATCTAGTGGGATTAGAAGAGTTCATTTTGATGTGGTGTGCATGGTAGCATCTGAACCGTTTTCATCAGGTCTTTGCATCAAACTTTGCGTATGTGGTGTTGTTCACCCATTTTGTACTCTCTAACCCCATCCATTTTGTGCGTGCTGGTGCGGCGGCAGCGGCAGCTCTGTCTCAGGCACCTCTGTCTCAGGCAACAGAGGAGCAGCTGCGTTACCCAGTTGCCAGTTTGCAGGGAGGAATCCTCTCACTTTGCAGCCCTGCCTCAGAAATGTGAGAGAGCAGAGTCCCCAAGCATAGCTTGAGCAAGTGGGTGGCATTGCTTCTTCAGGATCCCAAACCCCCTTGTGCCGTGACACAGAGAAGGGGTGGGGGTGACAGGCGTTCCCTGCTCATCCCCAAGCCCAGAGCTACCACTTAAAACAGATGTCTGTGTAAAAAAGGCCCCACACCTGCCAAACCACCACCCTCAAGCTTCCTTCCTCGTTTCTTCAGGCCTCAGAATAACAAGAACATTTGTGCAATGTGCAGTGCACCCTGTGGTTTTCTCCCTGAAGACATGCTATCTAATCTTCTCTGAGCAAAAAAATCAGACAGCAAGCCTTGCAAGACGGGAGAAAAGAGGTGAACAGTGAAGCAATGTGCACTTTGCTCAGCTGGCTTCTCTTTTCAACACCAAAAAAAAAAAAAAAAAGGAGGAAAAGCAAGGGTCAGTGCTGCAGACCTTGCCAGAGAGGCATTTGAATCTGATAAGAAAACACGAGTCCCTCATTTGCACATATTCTTCAGTGCGGCACCCAAAGCACTAAACTAGAAAAAGTCCGTTAACTGAAAAGTCATCTTGAATCAGAAACTTTCAAGGGTTCAGTTTTAAACTATGGCGAGAATTTCGTGTTTTATTCCTGCTTTGCTTTTGGTTCCTGTTTTTGCTAACGTTGAGAAATGAGGTGCCTTAGGAAGCCGCGTGGTGTGTAACATGCAGTATCAGCCTGTATACAAAGGAAGGAAGATGATGTGGCAGAACATTGTTGAGGAAAGATCCTGTTTGTACAGGGAACGGACCGCGACAAAACCAGAACAGAGCAGGGATGCAGCAAGACCAGAAATGAAAGGAAATCAACCCAAAATGCTTGTGAATCCTGTTTGTGTGCAAGAGCCTGCTAGAGCCACTGAAACAATTTAAAAACCTAGTTTATTTGTCTTTTCTCAGATTTCCTATCCTGTAGTGGAGGGGAGGAGAGAGGAGATGAGAGGGGGGACACATTTGGTTGCATTCCCCTGTCATTTTTTTCTCCCATGGCAGCCCTGCAGCCGTTGTGCCTGGGACTCCAGCAACAGTGGGGTTTGCATCAAAATGGCCAGAGCCAACCAGAAGTTTCTTAACAGTAATTCCTAGCTATGTTTTATCCTAGGGACACTTAATTTCAGGAACAACTTCTGAAAAGGTCCTGTCTACCTTTGTGATTTTTTTTTTGAGATGTATAAAAAGCCATCTCTTAGCTTATTTCCGTGAAGCAATTAACTTATTCGATGAGCTTCAGTTCCGGATAAACATTTGCGTGTTCTGCAGATGCTGTAACAGGGGGAAATTACTTCCCTGCACTAAATGCCCATTTCAGGTTACGTACCCTTTTGTTAGCCTTTTTAAAGCACAGCCACTTAAGGTCATTACACTCTCCAAATAAGTCTCTAATACGATTTTCAATAAACCCATCTTTTGAAAGTCATATCAAACATCTTGATAACGGAGCATCTTGTCTCTCACAGGATTAGCCCGTGAGTAATCTGGGTGGTGCTGCAGCAAATGTGTTTTTTTTTTTTCTGAACTGATTCCAGCAGTTTATGGAGACCGGTACGTGCACAGCAGCAAACCCCTGCATCCAAATACAAGCATTTGTAGTTCCTTTTTGCTTGTATATAACCTTCCTGCGTTGGTGTGAGCAACTTTGATCTTTGATACAGTGACCAGCTTCCTGCAGTTGGCGGAAGAGACATTCTTAACTGTGTCAGCAAGCTGCATCAAGGATTCATCAAAGTTGCTGACTGCTAAGCTTCAGGCGAGCAATGCCATGGCACCTAGCATAGATGATCCTTTTCTTCTGGCCTGCTGGCTGTAAATAAGCTTGATGCAAATTTAGGCAAGGAAAACACCCCGCCAAGGCATTTATTCATTTCTTTGTGTTGTGACTCTGGTAGTTTGGGTGGACCCTGTTGAAGCCCTCTATAAAAACCCCGCACGTGAAAATGCCTCCCCATGAAACTAGTAGTAATTTTGATTGTAACAAGCCAGAGACATTCCAGCACACATCATAGCATTCCTGGACTCCAGCAAAGAATAACATGATTCTTACACCAAGGCACCTGAAATGTGGTCAGCTGGTGCGGAGAAGGGAGTGAATCACAGGCCTAGGAGACAAGTAACTGTCCAGGGATGTTCTTCTAAGCACTGAAACAAGCCTGTTTCCTCAGGTGATTTCCACAGGGAACTTGCCTGTTTTGAGCTTTTCTGTGGCTGATAAATGACATCACTGGATAATTTTGGCCATTCTAATGGCAGGTGCAATATTGGGGGGCAAGTGAAAAGCAAAGGAGGTTAGAATCCCTTCCTTGTTTTAGATACCTCATTTCCTGCTCCTCTGTGATGTGACTGGTAGCCCTTACTCTCTGTGCTGATGGAGTGAGGTGAGAGGAGCTACTGGAGACAACTAAAGCTTTTCCACCTAGCTGCAGCAAGATGGGACAATGCCACAAGCTCCACCAGCTCTCTGCCAGGTACAGCTGGGTACTGTATCCTAGGAGGCCCCCAGGCACAGTTAGGTGGCCTAACTGTGGGAGATCTCAGGACTGTGGGGCTTGTGGGCAGGTATAAGCTTCAGGCAGCAAGTCTTGCCTTCCCACGTGGCCCATATATGAAGTGGGAGTAGACTTGTTTATATCAGGGATATTTGGTATATATCCATGCGATCTCTCCTAGAGGTCTCATCCCATGCTGGGGACATACGGGGATGTATGCCATCCCAGAACACATGCAGTCCCTTTCACCATGAGCAGTAAATGACCCAACTCTCTACAAGGCAGCAGTGGTGCTGCAAATCATAAAGAATGCCCCAGCATGCTTCCCAGCCCCTAAGTGCTGATGTCTGAGTATGCTCGATGGCATCCCAGGAGGGATGGGAGCTGTGGACATGGACTTCAGGTGCCTATCTGCACCAAAGTTTGTATCCACAGAATATGGGTATAGGCACCTGACAGGACATCAGGGAGTGCTTGCCCAGTTTTTCACTGTTTCACTGTTTCACTGTTGACTAGGCACATTTAAAGGTTCACTGTGGTAAGGAATGTCCTCTCTTCACATTGTTTCAGTAAATTTGTGCAGCCTGTCTGGGTCTCTATGATGCATGTCTGAAAAGGAAATGGAAAGGAGCTGCAAATGGAAATTTCAAGCTGTCAGCAACAAACCAAACCCAACCAAGTTCCCATAGCATACTGGAGATACTGTGAAAGAAGTGACTTTGTCCCAGCTGTGTGTGCCCCAGGAAGGGTACAGGCTCAGGCCTGGGTTCGAGCATCCCCTGGCACAGCTCTGCCCTTTGCCTCCGAGCCCTCCCTGAGATGCTGTTCCTCCAGGCTGGCCACCCATTTTTGTTTGAGGGGTGGCCATGGGAGGGGATCTTGCCATATATAAGAGCTCTGCTGTGCCACTTGCTGACGGATGAGACAAGGCATCCTGGTCTGCTCTGTTCACAACACAGATCACAAATTTGTCTTCAGCTTCACTAGAGAGGTACCAGAGAGAGTTTTGGCCCATAATGGCATTATGCATGTCCAGCTGCCATAAAAACATATGTGGAAAGAGCAGGGAAAAGAGCTGTGGTATGAGAGCTTAATATCTGTATTGTCTAGTTTTTCTCTACACCATCACCCCAATCAAGAACCAATCACCACAGGGAAGAATATTATTACAGAATCTACACTTTTCTCTAGCCAGTTAGTTTCTCACCCAAGGACTGCTGATTATGTTATCTCATCCCAGGAAAGAGCCACTCCCACCAGCAATATACTTCCACAAAGGTACAAACCAAATGAGTTGCCAGCCTGGAAAACCCTCATATCTATGGGATTCTCATTCCCCACGAGGTGTGGTTTTCAGGTGGACACTTTCGAACTTTCAAATTAGTTTGCTAGGCTGAAGGAGCTTACGCAATACGCAAAATGTGTACCTGTCTGAGATTTGCCTGAATAAAAAGTTTAGAAAGCGTGTAAGTTTTGCAGACTTCCAATGTCCCACACCAGTGGTGGTGGTACTGGACTGCATTAATATGGGTAAAGGCTTTCTGCTGTGCCTGGGCAAAGAGGAGTGAAAATGTAACTGCCCCATAGCACTGCAGCATTGTAAATACAATTTTCTAGAGCTCTGAACTCCAGCACTAGACTTGGTAGAAGGGAAGGAGAGAGGATAATTTCTCTTGGTAGGCTGGAGAACTGAATAGGTAGGTGTTCATGTGGATATGCCGAAAGTAAGAGAGCAAGGGATGCTGATTGTCAGTATGCTCTGCAGTCAGGAAAAAAAACGTGAGCATTTTTGGTCCATGTGACGATAGATGGAGAGAAAGGGCAAGTCCAGAGTATGTGAAGGTAGGTAGCTTCATACAGCCTTGCTGCCTGACTTGTTTTCTGTGCTAGTGGCCCAGGGAACTGGTAAAACTGGACTGGAACTGTAAAGTCTGTAATCCCAGTTCATCATTTATAGCCTGCTCGTGTCCAGGCAGACACATCTATCCGAGCCCTCTCAGATACAGAGAGCTGCTGCATTTCACAATCGTGGGAAGGGCTTCCCAGCTGCATGATCCAAATATTTTGAAGTGAAACATGGTGCATTATATTAACTTGGTTCAGACAATCAGCTTTAAACATCTGAATCTCATTTCTTGATGCTAATTCCTCTTGCTCAATCTTTATTTCAGCTGTGTGGAATTCTCAGACCTTTCTGACCCTGACTTATCATTTCCTGATGTTTTATTGCTAAGTCATTGAGGTTTCAGGGAGGCTGATGTTTCTAAAATGTGCACACCTTTGATAGTACGCATGGCTGGCATGTCAGATAGAACGTCTCATATGCTCTGTATATATCACTGTCTCCACTGCTGTGTCCTCTGCCGTTTCACCATTCAGCACATTTATCTGCATGCCCCATTGATGCAGTCCTCCTTAAAATGTGGTTATTATTTAAGGCTTTTCAAAAGCTCAGCCTCTGCACACTATAAAACCCAATCTGAGCCTACGTCCGCTCTTGTCACTCATGTACAGGTTCCATCTGTTCCCCTTTTCCTCTCCCGTTGCTGCTTGCCACATCCAGACCACATGCTGCTTATACATGGTACAATAAACATTTCTGCACACACACTTTTGAAAATGTGGCTCTTAGTGCTTTATTGTTCACATGTGTCTTCTTGCTTGAGGCAAGTTTTATCAGTAATGATTTTGTTGTTTACTGACACGTAGAATAAAATAGAGTACTGTTAAAACATGACTGGAGAGAGAGAAGAAGGGCCTTTGATACACCAATTACACAATTTCTGCCAGCTTTCTGATCATTCCCCCCTGCCACCACCTCCCCAAATTCTGTAGTTCCCTGAGGATAAAGCCAGATCCTAACACCACTTACAGCAATGTAAGGACAGCTCTGCTCTGCATGAGACTGCTCCATGTTGGTAAGGATTCACCAGCACCTCCTACACTCCCATATCTGGTGAGGAGAGGGGCTGGGACCTTCTGGCACTGCTTTCCAGAAAGGCAGCCTTAGCTTCTGCTTTAGATCTCCTTTACAGGTCCTCAGTGGCATCTCTGCACAATGGCTATATTCTTCCATTTGGGAAATAAAAAATCCCTATAGAAACTAGTTCTGGAAGTGAAATCAGTGCTAGGAGGGTCTACAAAGACACTTCTCTTGCAGGAGGTGAGCTGACCTCTATCAGCTACCCCAGTGCATGGACTGGAGCAGACCCAGGGGTTTGCAATGACAACACAGACACATCTCCTGGAAGCCGTCTCAGGTCCTTCCCATCACACCTTGCTCCATACCTGTGGTGAGACTGGAGTATCTGCAAACAGATCACTCTGGGTGCAACTCCCAGTGCTGATCCTGGGTGTCTGCAGCAGGAATGGCACAGAGCCCATTGCACTGTCTTATTGCCACCCAGGGATTTCCTGCACCAGGAAAATCCCCAGCTGCCCAAAACCTCTGGTTTCCCACCTGGAGAAGCCCAAGACCTGCCTATGTTGATGACAATTTCTGCTACTGGGGAAAGTGAAGGCTACAGAAACCCACAAATGGTAGGAACAGACCCAGCGTCTATCAAAGATCTGTTTTGATGAAAGCTTTCCTTACCAAGGTGGTGTCTGCTTCTGACACAGAAACAGTCCACTACTCCCTTCCCAAGAAGAGAGGCAAGCAGCCCAACAGCTCAGCTTGCATCCCCCACGTGCAACCAGACACTGCATGCTTGGCACTTGGTCTCCTAGGCATACCAGAGGGCACACCCTGAAATGCTGGAGAGCTGATGGCAAGAGCCTCATTTTGGAGGACTACTGAAAAGAAGACATGAGCACAGGAACATATAAACCCCTCTGCTTCAGTCCATGGACTACAGCCATGGCTCATAGGGTGTCTCATGGCTGCTGTTCAGCCCTGTGGCTCCCATCTCACCCAGTCCCCTCTGCAGGTCAGAAGAAGTGGCAAGGAAACCCAAGGTCTCTTTCCCATGAGAAGAGATGGGCAGGAAGAGCCAGATTTTGTTTGCACTGAAGTACTAACCATTTTCTGATACAATATGCCAAATAATTTTGTGTAGCACCCTGTACCAAAGTTTGAGGCCAGTGATCAGCCAGAGGGATGGCATGAAGAATCCAACAGAAGAGAATGGAGCAGAGCTTTTAGCAAGCTGTTGTAGATTAGAAAGAAGACAGGTAGGAACAGAGATGAAGTAAGTCCTTAAAGGAGTTATTCAGGAGAAACAAGGGCTTTAAGTGACATTTGAGTATGGGAAAGAAATCAGTATCCGTGGTTTCCATTGGTGCTAAAAGCAGAAGTGATTGCTGGGGTCTAAACAGGAATCTGACGCTGAGCTCTCAGCTTCCTCCCAAATTGGATGAGAAACTATTCACTTGATTTACAAGCTCACTGGCAGAAGAGGTCTTACTTTATAGAATTTTGGGGATTTTTTGAAACAAATTACTTTGTGAGCGGTGGAGCTAATGGCTCTTGGTTTCCTGTGGGTCTATGACCCGTACTTTACACCTCCCTTCTCCCTGCCTCTTCTAAAATAAAATAGCTGCAACAAGCCCAACACTCCCCTCCTTATGTGCTCTAAGACTCCTCATTGGGCAGCAGTCAGGTACGTATATATTGGCTGACTAGCTAATGCATACACGGTCAGCCAGCATGCACACACTCACTAGCCCATTGGCTGCTAGCTGCATTTCTCTAATTAAGGTCTCTGTCCCTCGCCCAGCCATCAATTTGCACAAAATTTAGAAAGGACAGCTTTTGAAACTTCTACCTTTCTGTCCTGTGTGAAATCAGGTAAAAATTATTGATGGAGCTGGACAGACAGATAGAATCTGAGCTAAAAAGGTTCTGTTGTATTGGCTTTGGATGTACATGGAGGATGTCAGTCCAGGTTCTGGAATTCATTTTTCTCTCTCTCTTTTTCAGCTATTTTTAACCTGGATGTCTTCTGCGATTTGTTTCCCACACAGCATTGAAACTGGCACAGCTGAGAGGTGAGTGAGTGGTGGGAGAGGGGAAGGGGAAATCAGAGGATGCTTGTGTTGGCGCTGCTGCTGAAAGAAGCGCTCATCAAACAGTCGCCTCAGATCTGTATAACGTGGAGTCCCACACCACCCCACAGAAAAGCTCTGAAGATAAATATATCCACAGTCTTAAAGTGCTCAGATATAGGGCAAAAAGAGCCAAGGAAATACAGAGCATCCTTTAAAAAAAACCACCAGAAGCAGTGGTCAGTTTTGAAATGTAATGTTTTCTTTTATAGTTCAACCTGTCAGTGTTGCCCACATTCCCATATGTACATCTCAAGACATCCCTCTGTGTAGGGTCTCCTAAGAAAAATCCTTTTTGTGGCAGCCCTGTCACTGCACAGAGGGCACATCAACTCACAAGATCAATTCTAGAAACCCTCTATCCAAGTTACTATCCCTACAAACCTAGGGCTTGGAAGAACAGAGGTTTTATCTGGAAAATACATAGGAAAAAGCTTCTTGAGCATTAATTTACAAAATGAGACCTCTAATTGCAAAACATTTATTTTCTTCAGTTAACTATAGATGATTATACTGTGTGAGATCTGCCTTTTCCCGTGTTCAGTTTAACACTGTTTGTTAGACATGAAAGGAAAAGAGGATTAAAAGGCAGAGATGGTATCGTAAACAGCCCTTCGGGGTAGGTGGGAAAACAACAATAACTCTCTCAAACAGAACACAGGGATGCCCTTAGGAAAAGGTTTTGAAAGTGTCCTGCATTTGAAAGTTAATGAGTAAATAGATCTCAAACATTACTTGAAAGACGGACAATTGCCAGCTTTAATATCACAAGCCTATACCACAACTGAGAGAAGACAAAGGGAATTTTTAATGGGCAATAAATGGGCTAATATTTTTGGATGCAAAGCTACAAGTGGGTTAGTTCTGATGGGATGCGGGTTTGTTCTGTACTTCCTGACACAGCGGCTTTACTATATTGGGTTTGTTTGCCTTACACTGTCTTTTGATGAGGCACCACTTTTTCCTTTAAAAAGGAAAAAAAAAGATGGTCTTAGTAAAAAATCCTCCTTTGAGCCCCAGTAAATCCATTTGGGAATTGAGTTTGCTGGTTTGGGGTGTTGTGTAGACATGTGCCAGATCATCTCACCACTATCCTGTGATGCCTTACTTCTCACCTAGCTCAGGTTGCTTGATCATCTCTGACCCTTCAATGTTGTAAGATCACCTTCCATAGATGTCCCCATGCTGGTGAGAGGCTGGCAGGCAGGCAGCAACACCCCTTTCTACCAGCAGATAACAGCACAGGCACTATTAGCTCAGCTGCAGGTGTGCCTCCCTTGTGTCCGGTGGATCCCACCCGAGGTCCCAGGGTTGGCATCTCTTTTTGGAGCAGACCTGTATGGTCCCATACTGCTGCACTTCAAATGAACAAACTTTCAGTTAGTGTGTTCCTGGATGGATGTCAGGCATTTTGGAGGAAAGCTGGTCTTCACTAGAGCTTTTGTATGACCTCCTGACCCTCAGGGTCCTCTGCACATGGCTGTAATGAGCATTCAGTAGCTACAGTGGCCTCCCCAACCATGACTGTGCCCTTGCAGCCACAAGAGGAGCCCCAACAGGAACTCCCAAAAGCAGGTCTCCCTTTCCTTCATCTAGAGGCATAGATGAAGTCACCTCCTGAGATGGCAGACTTCCTATTTTGTGAATGCTTGGAGAGACAGAAATGGGTGTTTCTGATGTAAATAGCTCATCTGTGCCTACGGCTCTTGGCTGAAGGGAAGATGCCCAGCCCCTTGCCTATTCCCAGCAGTCCACAGAAGGCAGAAAGAACTATTACGTGGGGAGGAGGAAAGGGAAGAGGAGTGACCTTGCTGGAGAAGAGGGCTGGGAAGAATGTGTAGGTTGGAACGGAAATCTTGTGTTAAGGGAATTGGCATCAAGCAAAGTTTGGGAAAGTCAGGGAAGGAGAGAAACAGAGAATCCCTATTTCCAGCCAGATGCCAAGGCTATCAAAATCCCTGTACATCTGGGTATGCATTTACCTGCTTAGTCTAATTTAAGACCCACTGATGTCCTCCAGACCCTCTACCCACCCAGGGTCCCCAAAACTATATCACCTATCCCCCAGCCAATTCTCATTTATCCTCACACCTCAAAAATGCATGGGCCACTTCACAAACCTTCTTCCTACCCTCTGTTTCTCCCCAACTCTTCTGCCATTACCACAACACTGACACAGACCTGCCTACACCAGTGTGAGTTGCCAGCCTAAAAAAGGAAGAGAGAATCAGCTCCCTAAGGTTTAGACATGAGGCAGCACGTGCCAGGCCTTGACAGAAAACATTAATAGCACCTCCACCTGCTTATCACAGAGTAAGACTCACTTACCCTATTCCTAAGCATCAGCCATCACCTTCCAGTGCTTTCTCAGTTGATAAAAACCACTTAGTTTAACTTTACTGCTCAGTCATTATGTTCTACCTCTTTCAGAGCAGCTAAAATCCCAGTCTGCTCACTGCCAGACCCAGCCTCTCAGAGATGTGGGTTGCACTGCTCCTTGGAAACTTACCATCCTTTTCCCTGCACTCAGCCTCTCACCATGCACCATCTAACCTAGTGCAGCCTCTGCTCTCTCCGCAGGAGAGGTGCCTGCGCTCCTGCACAGAGTACTTGACTCCCTGGCCCTGCAAGCATCACCATTTCAATGCTTGGACAGAGGCACAGCCTTGGCTTCCTCCCTTCTCAGGGCATTTTTCAGTACATTCCTAGTCTCCTCTTTCTCATTAGCTTCGGGTTAGTCTTCCTTGAGCTTATCCCTGTCTAAGTGACAGGCTGCCAAACAGGCACATAACCTTTCACTTGGCTTCCACCAGGGAATACAGCTTTGAGCTGATAAGGATAAGACTGAGGCCACTTCTCCTACCCCATCTGTGATGACACCACATGGGGTCAGCTCTGCTTTGCCTTCTCCTTATCCTGTGGAAGTTACTACCAGCAAAATATGTTTACTTTATACTATACAAAAGCAATAACTGTGCTTAGTCCACCTTTCATACACAGATACGTACCTACCTACCTACATATACAGACAGATATATATATCTATAGGTTCTACTGAATCCTGTCCAATTTCTGGCATCCTTCTGAGCAACTGGAGCATGAAAGTACAGAAGGAAGAGGATGAGCTGCTCTCTGTGTTTATGAGTGACAGAGTCTGCTTGCATCAGTGGCTGTGTTCTTCAGTGCAATCCCATTCTCAGGCACTCAGAGCACACAGCCAACTGGCACAAGGCTCCAGCCGAGCTCATTGTGACCCTCTTTGGAAAAACTCAAGAGTTCAGCCTTCTTCTGGCTGATAAAGTTGGTATTGTGAAGAAACCAGAAATACTAGTCCTGCTCAAGAGCTGTGCTGCACCCCAGGCAAGAATACAAATGCAGGCTTCTCTCTCCAAATAAAAGTGAAACAACGAGATATTCTCAATGCAGCCCTAGGTGGAAGGCCCTGCTCACTGCAGGTACATACAGTGTGTGGCTCCCAGGGAGACAATGTGAGGCTGTGGACAGGTGTAGCAAGGGATGATAAATCTATCAGGATAAAGGGTTTGCTCATGGTGCAGAACCCAAGAGGAGTTTCAGCACCATGCTCTCCCTAGGTGAAAGTTAGGTCATCTCTATGCCTGATTGGATTTGGCTCATGGAGAGCAGTATTGCATTCAGCACCAGGTGAAACATAGGGAAGAGGAATTACATGGGCAGGTGTATGCAGACAGGAGATGGAAAAGGTTGGTGCTCTAATACTGTCATGGCAAGCATTGAAGAAAGAGGGAGAGTTAAAGAGGGCTAGAAAAACCCTCAAAATTATCCTTACCGTGCATGAGATCAAATACAGAGCAAGGATAGGTCTGGGACTTTTCAGTGGGAGGAGGAAGACCCTCAAGGTGAAAACTGTGCTCCCATTTCCCATCCTTTTCCACTGCCTGAAGACTCATGGCAAGCAGCAATATCTAGTGTGAAACACCAACCCTAGCTGGTTAGCAATCCCCAAATTCAAGCAAATGCCAAATCCCATCACAGCCCAGGGGATGGCTCATTTCCCAGCTTGTTTCCTGCTCCTTCTGTGCCTTGCCTCATGCTAAACATGAATTTATTCTTCAGAAAAATACACTTTGGACTAAACAAAACATTCCTGTTACTACCCCTGAAAAACCACACTCGGACATCCCTTCTCTTCAGTCCCCTCACTGCAGTGCAGTGCGAGGCATAGGTCATCTGTCCAAGTGCAGATGTCAAACTCAGATAAAAAGCTCCCAGGACTCCAGTAAGTGTACTGACAGGATCTCCACTGACAACAACGAGCAAGCTGCTTTCCAGGACTCACTGACACCTCCCAAAAACCCTATGGATGCACAGTCAGAGACCAAAAGCCAGACCTACAACGTGCTATAGAAAAATAGCAGGCAGCCTAAAACATTCTATGATTCTATGATTACAAGTGTCTCATGTCCTGTCATAGCAGGGACTGTTTGGCAGGTATTTTAGACTGAACAAATCTAGACCTCTAACTCTATTCTTGTCCAAAACTAGTGTGTATTTTTCCTTGGACAGTGCCCAACCTGCAGTTAGTGTTTTCCACTCAAAAATGCCTGGTTGGTAAACTTCCAAGAAGTTCTATTTTTGATTCAATGAAGAATGGCAGCTTTACATGGAACTTAATTTTCTTTCCTTCTTTTCTGCTTTCTCCTTCCCCCTCCACCTCCCCCCCTCCAAAATGAGATTGCTAAAAATTTCCATAAATTTTGATTTGGAAGTGATACCTGGAGGTCCCATGTTCAATTGTTCTGCAGGAGGTTGGATGGTTTCTTTAGCGGTCCTTTATACTGGGGGGGAGGGTGTCCCCGTCTTTACTTTTTCATTAAACGGTTTTTCCCTCCTCTTAAAGAGAGTGCAACGGAGTCTCTGCCATAAACTTCTGAAATTTCTCATGTTTTTTAACACTATGCTGCTGTTCCTGAGGCCATGTAGTCACTCATGACCATGAAGGATGGGGAGCAGAGTCATAGCTGTGGAGAAGCCTCTGGAATCCACCACTCCATGGTCAGAATAAAGATCTGCTGATGTGCCATCACCAGAGTGGGAGATACACACAGATCTTGCAGGAAGCCTCTTACTCTCCTGCATCCAGGTTCACCTGCTTCTGCATACAAGTCATCCCACAGCCTGCAGACCATGTCCTATATAGCTTAAATTTGGAGAAGAAAGCCATCTCCTTAGCAGCTCCCACATTGTGATACATTTCTCTACCTTTTTCATCCCATTCTGTGTCTCCAGAGTCCTCAGTGAGCAAGAACTGAGCTTCTTCCAAGTGGTGGTGATCCTCACTGGTTCACTCTCTCACAAAAAGAATCAAGTTGGCCAACAGCCAGGACTGCAATAAGGGCCAGGCATATAGACAGGCAGCTTAAAAGCACCTTAGCTTTGGGAAATCCTGCTGGGCTGTAAAAGCTGCCCACAAACCCAAATCATATCAAGCAAGGCCTGTCTGATAATTCTTTGGCGCACTCCCCAAACTCGCTGGACTGCTTTTCCATACAAAGTATTTCCAGGTGGGTTATTAGGTCCTGTATCCCTTCCATCTTGTATCCTCTTGTGGTTGAAAAAAGGCATTCTTTAGAACAAGCTCTTTTTAAAAGGAAACCAAATATTCTCCTTTACATTTCTGATTCCTCTAAACCAGAAGGATAGTTTGCAAGTCACAAACTGTTCATGCTGAGTAGTGCAGGGGTCTTATCTCCTCCCAGTGCCCATGCCCATACAGGACTTTCAGCTGGGGAGATAGTTTGTATTTTCACAAGGGGATTGATGCTGGTGTGACTACCAGTGTGAGCAGTTACGCTAGAATGAAGGTGCTGTACTCTGTTAAATCTAGTTTCTCTTGTATTTTATAGCAGTATCACTGCAGCCACATTTGAGTCTGTGCTGCTTTAATTGTACCAGAGGAGTTAAAAGGAAAGAGCTGAGCCAAGCGTGTCCCACAGCCAGCTGCTGGCCAAGCTGTATGGATTGGTGTTTGAGGATGCAGGAGCCTGGCCCCATGCATCTCTCCCAGCTTCGGTTATGCACACTTACGCTGTTCTGCATGTAGGCACAACAGATTAATCAGTAAAGCTTAGCTTTGCCAGGAAAAGCTGCATCTACACGGGGACCTCATGGTGTAAGACAGCAAAGCTCTGATTGCTTTCTGTCTGGGAAGACTGCTTTGCTGCACTCCCTGTGAGTAAGAGGCAAGTAAACCATTCACTGACCTTCTGTTATTTTGGTATTGCAGTAACTCGTGTCTAACATAAACAGGATTATTGAGAAAGGACCCCAGTGTAATACCTGCAGATCTATAGCTAGGTAGTGCATGAGAAAAGTTGGTAAAGAAAAGATAGGGTTTTCATTTGAAAATTGTCAAAACAACAAAGTGGTTTGTTGGTTGATTTGAGTCTTTGGGGTCCCTGCCACCACAGAAAATTAAGAGAGGTGGAGACAGAGCAGTACAAAACCCAGAGGTTTCTGTGAGTTAAAACAAACTGTTTCGGTTTGAAACACTTTCAGACAAGATGATTTCGACATGTGTCTTTGGAAAAAAATAACCAACTGTGACCAGTAAAATCTGACCAGGCAGTGAGTGAGTGATCTGGTTTTGACAGAGCTGCAGTGAGACCTCCCTCTCCAGGGAGGCCTGTCTCACCGCTGGCTGCAGGGTGCACACGCCAGCCAGGATCTCCTTTGTACCACCACTGGGAAGAGGTGGGTGTTGGTGGTAGCCCTGTCAGCTCTGTGCCACCTCAGCAAGTCTGTTCTCCCAGCTGCTGTGAGGTTAAGAGGGCCACACCATCGCACAGGCGCCATGCGTTGGCATGACTCAGGTTCAGGGTCATGCAGCTGCCCTGCACAGCTTTCCTGCCAGTGTCCCTCCCCGGGCCATGATCTTGACACCTCCCACTCCTGATACCTTCATCTTTTTCCTGAAGACAGCCCTGCCAAGCACCGCTGCCTGTGGCTCACGGTTGTGCCAGGCACCGAGCCAAAGCTCCCGCCCTCAGCCCACTCCAACCCAGCTCAGTCAGTGAAACCTGGTGAGACAGCATCAAAGCTGGTCTGGGCTGCAGAACAACCCGGGGTCTGTGAGTCGTGGAAAAACTGCAGCATTACCAGCCATGGCAGAGCATGAAGAGCCCCGTGCTCTAGAGGGAGGGCAAAAACAAGGCAGGAGCTGCTGCAAAGACGTTATTTTTCCTCCTAGTGAGCAGCAGAAAGCCCCACCCGAGTTTCACTCCTCACTCCCACTTTAAATTAAAAACCAAACAAAATTTAAAAAAAAAATCAACATTTGCTACTGTGTGTTGCCCTTGCTGCCATGTGACACAGGCATGTGATGATAAAGCTGTTGATACTTGTTCTTTTATAGGATCAAATTCATCGCTGCTATGGAACCCTGCGTAACTTGTCAGAGCAATTCTCTACCCTGGCAAGTTACACAAGCTGGGGAGCTTCTCTCTGCCCCAGGGTGGATACCTATCTCTGCCTTCTCCCTTCACGCATGGCTCCTCCTGTCTGTCCTCTTGCAAAGGCATCAGCTGTACACATTTTTAGGAAAACAGGCAGAATTCCTTTTAGCTGCACTGTGGAGCTTGGTGAGAGGCCCCCATGATGAGGCAGTAGTTTCTTCCAGCCTTTCTTCCCATTGGAAGTGTTGCTTAAGTAAAAGGGGAGGATGAGCCTCCACTCAAAAAAAAAGAAAAAAAACAGCCTGGGCTTGCCAACCTGCAGCATGCTGTGTGTTTGATTTCTGCTCGCAGTTTGCACGGCTCTGCCTGTGCAGATCTGTTTAGTCATGTTGCATGGCTCGACTGGATGGGGCTGTTTGTTTCAGGACTGGTGTTTGTTCCCAGCTCTCCTGAATGATCAGATGTTACCCATGCTGCGGATCCACCATATTGTAATTGAGCCCCTTCCCTCCTTGGCAGGCACGAGCTACAGAGGATGAAGGGAGCCATGCAGAGCCTTTGTAGGAAAGTAAGTCTTAGCAAAAGGACACCCTTTTACTGAAGGAGTAGAAATAACTGTGGCCCTACTTGTGGTGTCTTTCTGTGATGAGTGTGCAGTGCACCAGGGCAAGTCCCAGCTGCTTCTCATGTCTCAATAGTTCCTATGAATAATGGGAGGAGCTCCTGCTTTGGTGACTGCCTTTGGTAAAAGAGAAAGGGCAAGCCTTTGAGATACCTTCACAATCCTCTGCTACTACAGTTGGCCTGGGACCAGGCCAGCACCTGATCTCAGATGAAGTATTTATGATCCTGGAGCCCAGCCACAGGACCACGGTTATACAGCAGCATCAACAGGAACCAGTACTGCACTGTTTGTCCTCAGCATGCCAGTGAGGAAGCTCAGGGGGTGTGAAATGCCTGTGTTTACCTTGGTGGTAATTATCAGTTACCACCTCTGTGACTTATGGAGGCAGAAGACAAAAGATGTGGTGTCAACACCACCGTCTCCCCAGTTTGCCCCAAATCTATGTATGCTTCCAAGTGATGGAACACACACCCTTCCTGGGATATGTCTTTAATTGCAAAGGAACTTTTTGCTCATGGTAGTAGGTGCCAACCTTTCTTACTGGCTTTGCCTGCTCATGCAGTGTGGCCAAGGTGGCCCCTCCGCTCTTTCCCTAGGCCTCACTGCTGTTAGCTTGCTGTTGGTGCTTGTACCTGCAGACACCACCATGCTATGGAGACACTACATGGTTTGTGAAGTAGAGATTGGGTTTAACGGTTGTACAATGATTGTGGTCTCTATCTCCCTTGTACAGAAAGCATATCTCTGACCATCCATGGCCAACTCTGCAGAAAGCAAATGCTCACCTTGGCCGTATGAGGATACCAACTGTTGTACTCTCCCACTGCCCCATGGCCTTAACTGGGATGTTAAGATGTGTATTTCCCACTAGTAATAAACATACTACTTTCCTATATGTGGTTTGTGCTGTTTCTGTCACGCAGTGGACAAAGTGCTTGCCTTTCCTCTTCCCTTGTGTTTCCCTTCTTCTGTACTTTGCCGGTACTTCTTGCCTCTTAGAAAGGTAAATATTTGATCATAACAATTTATCATCACCTCTTTTCATACTGCCTGGATTTGAATAAGAAAGTTACAGGCTCTAAAACTCATTGTGAGCTTCTTGAGTTGCCTCATTGTCTGTAAAGAAAAAAAAAGTGGTGTTAGTGCTTTTCTATTAAAAAAAGAGAAAAATATATGATATTTGAAAAAGCCATATTGCTTTTAATGGTAGTTCAAACTGTCAAAACCAGCACACTTCAGCCTTAAGGAGGAAATCTGAGAATCATAGAATTGTTTGGATTGGAAGAGACCTTCAGAGGTCATCTAGTCCACCTCTGGTGCTGTGGGCAGGGACATCTTTCACTGGACCATCCAATCTGACTTTGAACTTTTCCAGTGATGGGGGCAAGGGGGGTGCCAGTCAGCACACACCCAAAAGATGTCTATTTCTAGCTTGTTTAGTTTTGCTGTATCCTGTCCCTTTTGCTCATGGCTTGTGGGAGGACCCAGTTGCTTCTCTGGGATCTAGAGCTCTCTCCTATGGCATGTTTGTCTGAAATTTCCTCTTCTCTCCTTCAAGGCCTATAGGCCAGGGATTGCCACTACAGCTGTACAACTACAGCAGCAGAAGGCTGAACCTCTTCACAAAAACCAATTCAGCTGATTTCATTCTCCCAAAGCAACATCCACACACAAGAAGAGAGGAGTATTTTTGCCAGTCCCAGATCTGTCCCATTTCCCCATGAAAAGTTACGCAGACTTCTAAGCTAGCCAAGGGAGAAGCATTGAAGATGCTTCTCAGTCGTTGTCAACATTAACCTGAAGCTGTTAGCCAGAGCTTCGTTTCATGAGCCCAGAGCTTTTCTGTGCAGGAAGCTTTAGCTGCTGTGAGGGGTGCCACTGTAGAGACAAGCTTCTAGACTCCAAACAGCAAGTCTGTTGCAATAACTTTGTTGATCAAATTAAATTTCTCTTCACAGCGCAGAGCCAAAAACAGTTTTTGATTGCTGCCTTGAGGGGTATTTCTTGGCTCGTGGTTGACGTTTTAAGCAATGTGCAGCTATACAAGTCATTACCAATGTTCGAAATCTCTTCCTTCTTGTTATCCTCAGAGAAGTGGAATGAAGAAGACTATTTACCTTCTCCTCTTAGTTCATTATAATTATTAAACCATACAAATGAGGACATGTGCATGAGAGTTTGATATAACAGGCCTGTTCTGACTGTGTCAACGTTATTTCCCAAAGAAGAGAGTTTATTCAGAAATAGAGCTAAGTCATCCCTTTATCACTTTCTTCTAACTGTATTTGTGTACACAGATTTTGAGATTTCACAATGCCATGTTATATATGCACTGTTTGCTAATGCGGTAATAGGAGGTTTCTCACTGCCACATTACCAAGTCACTTAAACAAATCCCTTCATTAATAATCTGTTGCCTTATACCTTCAGATTCCAGTGTCTGGTCTCACCTCTGCCTACCATGTCAGCTGCCTTCCCTGTCCCCTCTCTGGATTTAAAGCTATATTGTCCCACCTACCCCCTCAGGCCCTAACAGCTCCTTTAAAACAGACCCTCAGCCATCCCTGTGAAGTAAGGAGTGACCAAGGCCCCAGCATAGATGGGGTGATGTAAGCACTTGCAGATACATCCACACGGCACCTCGCAGCAGCTGTTTCCAGATGGTATCCTCATGTGCTGCTGTGCAGTGCCATGCAGAGATGCTGGTGAGGGTAGAAAGGGGAGTATCTTTGCATTAAGACAGGGTTACAGAGAAGCAAAAGAGCAAAGCTTTTCGGCCAATCTTTGACTGACCTGGCTATGCTGAACCTAGTTGCGGGGCAGCTTGAGCTCTGCAGGCCACCTTCACTTGCTGTGGTGTAGGTACATCCTTCGTGGCTTTCTAGCTACATAGTTGGGCCCCATTTTCAAAACAAACTTGTTTACTTGAGACTTCCACACATTTGCTGTGACATTCAGGCTTCTCTGTGCCTAAATTTATTCAAAAATGCAAATCACCAGAGGTAGCGGGGAGTTTATTGTCACATCTGAGGTCTGCAACTGTTAGTCCTTTCCGTCCCGTTTTCAGAGGATGGGGAGATCACGGTCATGAAGCTTCTGTTGTCAATGGCAGTGAGAACAGATTGCTCAAGCTGGAATGGGTGCACAGCCTGAACTGTCCTCTCCTTCTTTTAAATTTAGACTTAGCAGGTCACTGTGGAGGAATGTGGCCACCTGATAAATTTGTTCTCTAGATGGAGAGAACTGAAATTTCCTAGGCTATTTATCTGTCTCATTTCATAAGCACTACATCCACCTTTAAATAGGAATGAGATGTCTGCATAGCCCATGTGCACTTTCATGCCATACAAGTTTTCTTCTGAAGAGCAAGATTTTGTCTACTCTGAGGAATGTGCTTTTTTGCTGGACCCATCAATCTGCACATTCTCCCCGTTGTCTATATCCTTTATCCTCTGCTTCCAGGTCACTGTAACACTACATTGGAGTCTGCAGGAGCAGGGACTGTATCATGGCTTGTTCATGTAGTACCTACAAAAATGAGGTTTTAATCTAAACACACATCCCTAGTACATAACATGCAGTAAGTTGGCATAATGAAAATGGATAAAATGGGAACGCAGCTCATTGTGGAAATAGTACCTAATATGGGAATAATTCCTAACTCCTCAGGATTCCAGTGCTCCTTTCTGCTTTCCTCTAAGCATTCAAAAGCATGCTCACTGCAAGATGGTTTGTGTTAGGAATGATGACATTTGCTTAATTAAATTTCAAAAATATCTAAGTGACAGCCCTACTGGGCCAGAGTGAAGAACTTTTCTTTTCCATGTTGTCTGGTGCTTAGACAATGTTGTTGGTTGGTGGCTAGTGAGTTTTCAGTTCACACATTTAACATCACATTACTAATGGCAAATATAATTTAACTCTTCACTCTAAAATCCTGATCAAATCTATCATTATATCTTAGTTACACTACACTAGCAAAAGAGAGAACAGCATTAACTAATAATTCTATATATATATGTGGATGGCTTTTATTAATAATATAACCAGATGTTTTGTCATAGGGATTCTACTAACTTTCTTAATGTCACGGCTACAGTCCCCAAGAGCCAATACTCAAACCAGCATCATGCTGCATTGGACTCTGAAAAAGAAACAAGAGACACATTCTCCAAAGAGGTTGACTGTAAGAAAACTATGGACAGGATCATGGCACCAGGAGCAGATAGAGCCAAATAAAACATATAGTGGTCACTTGGGCTTTTTCCTAGTGGCATTGCATTCTGACCTACCCACTGCTTTAAAAAACAATACCCACACTCTTCTCTGTAGGTAGGTCAGGACTGAGTTGTCTTTTAAGCAGCAGCAGATGTTCAGATGCCAGTAAGGCCACACAAAGCTGTGTGTACATATAAAATGTTGTCGTTCCCAGCACTGACTGGGTACTCCTCTGTCTCCAAAGCATACATACCACCCAGTACATGTTGCAACTCCCCCCAGCCCTCATGCCAGTCTCTCTGCCAGGAGAAGATGTGGTACATGCAGGTGGGCTTTCTAATTGCAGCACATTGCAGCAAGGTGCAGTATCTGGTGCTAGTGCAGCCCTGAGGGAACTGTAGCTGCTCCATGACATCCTTCTGTGATGCCATATTTGCCATCCCTTTTGTCTCCATTCGGTCTGTTTTAATAAGGACTATCATAGCTGCCACAACACCTCTGCTGCAAAGAGCTCCGCAGAACGGCTGGCCCTGTCAGCGTGAGCAGAGGTTGTGGAGCTGCTGTCTGCCAGGTGAGGAGAACAAATGCAGCTGCCAGGAGCAAGACATCGTGGGCTGAATATCGTTTGAGGTGAGACTAGTACAGGCACCTGGGCTGCCATCATACTCTTGGGTGGAGAGAAGCCCTGAGGCAGCACTTTTGTGCCATGTCTTCACTTTGAGGTTTGGATCTGGCCTTGAGGGCCTCTCAGAGCCCTGGGGGACATTGAGGGAGGTATTGGGGCTGTGAATGCATGTGCTGTCAATTCAATATGGAATTCAGAAGGCAGAAGTAGAGCTTTTGGTCAAGGAAACAGCAATTAGCGGGGAAGCGCTTAAAATTGAAGAGAACAGACAGACAGAACAAGTAACCCAGATGCATCCAACCGGATGAAACAAGTTGTGTATAAACAGTCTCTAAAACTGTTTACAAAGTCCGAAATAAAAAGAAAAAACAAAAGTTGTTGGGTTTGGTGTTTTGGTTTTTTTTTTCTGCCTGAAAGCAGAGGACACAGACACTAATTCTTTGTCCCTTCCACTAGTGTTGGGCAGCCTGCTGTTGGTGGTGACATGGTCTGTGCCCCTGGTGCTTTGGGGTATGGGGGTCCTCATATATATATGTATATATATGCATATATATGTATATATATGTATACAAGCACTTCAAATAGTCACCTAGCCATTTCTGCTGACCCTGCCAGATGCATCAGCAGAAGGATAACAACTACAGGCACCCACTCATTTGACTTCTTTCTCTTCTGGCCTTCTCCCGATATCAGAAGCACCAAATCATCTGCTGCTCTGGAGAAATTAGTCATTAGCAACAATCTTGCTACTGCCAGGGTGCTTCTCAAGCCACTGGAGGCAAGGATACTTCTGGGAAAGACAGAAAACAAGTTAGATTTTCAGCTGCTGCAAAAAGGGAAGAACAAGCATTTCAAACCCCTCTGGTTTTGTTTTTACCCACTACCCACCCGGGGCAGCACTGTCGGGCTGCAGCACTGCAGAGGAGTGGCTTGTCAGAAGCTCTAGCCAGTGCTGAGTTCACTTGGCAAATAGGTCCTGTTTTTCCAAGAGAGGGGAACTTGGCAGAGGACATCCAGAGGATGCAAGGGGCTAGCAAACATTACAAGGGTTGGGGCATGGAGTGCTGATCTCTGGGTAGAGAGAGAAATTGCTTCAGAGACCCAGAAGATGCTTCATCGTCCCTCCCTCTATTAGCAGAAGAGGAGCCTGCTGAAGTGCCTGTGCAGTGGTGTGCAGGCATGGAAGCAGTAATAAAGTCACTATAGCCAGGAACTCCAAGTCAACAGAAGCTGCTGCAAGGACACATGGTCTGAATTAGTTGACAACAAGCAGAAATCACTGTAGCAATTGTCTCCTGCCCTGGGATATGTCGTCTTCTACCATTTACTTCGAGTGATACAACTGGACTGTGAACACTCATGGCTAGACCATGTTCACAGGACCACAAGCCACGTTTCTGAGGCAGAGGGCAGGTTAGAGGAGAGCACAACATGCTGTTGCTGGCTATGGGGTAGGGAGGCAACATGGAGAAGGGGCTTGGTTTACTTAACCTTGACCGCTAGTTTCTTGGAAGCTGCCAGCTTATCAAACCTTGTTTGCTTTTTTCCCCCTCTATGCATGGATAATGACACCCTTTTTAAATTACCTTCCTTAGAAATGTAGGGAAGTATGCCAAGAAAGTAAAAACATGGTTGAAGAGCAAGAGGTGAAGCATGCAGCACTCAGCAGGGCTGCTTTGCCCTTCCTTGTTACCCCTGACTCACTAGAACCAGCCTCAGCTTTGATTTCCCAGATTTCAGCTTGTGCATGCGCACTTCTCCTCTGTAACTATGTTTGTCTTCCTGGAGCTCAGACTCAACTGGTGGAGTTCAAAACTGTGGCCGCTGTGGCCACATACAAGATGTGGGATCACTCTAAAAATGCGTGCTGCCCCAAGTGGGAGGGACAGTGCGGTCCTGGGTGACTGAGCTTACATCTCCCAAAGAGATGGTGGTTCACAGCTGAGAAAAATCCTGCACTTTTAGTTTTTCATGAAGCCAGATGTTTGAGACAATTTCTTTTTCCAGAGCTTTCTGTCATAGACCACAGCTGAATGCATGAGCAGAAGAAAGAAGATTTCCAAACCAGCTTTCTGAAATGTTTTCTAAACACTGTTTTGGAGCTTTCAGACTGCAGTGCCAGATGGTTAGCTAGCATAAAGGGACGTGGATCCATGAAGCTGAACAGCAATTGCCTCCTTGACTAGGAAAAGCACAGAAACAAAGAAATGGTGGTTGGAAGGGACCTCTGAAGGCCTAGGCTTGTCCAGACTCCCAGTTAACTAGATCTAGACTTAGACTAGCGCACTAGATCAGGTCAGCCTTGGTGTTGTCTAGCAAGTGCTGAAAGCCTCCAAGGACGGAGAGCTTTCCTCTCTGGGATATGTTTTCCCTAATGTCCATTCTCATCTCCCAAGCTCCAGCCTGGGCTTATTGCCTCTCATTTTTCCATCTGACATTCACAGGAGTCTTTGGGCTCCATCACTCCTGTAGCTCCCATTGAGAAAGGCATGATTTGCAATAGGCTTCTTTTTGATCAACTCTCCATCTCCCCGTCTCTGGACTAAACCCACCCAGCTCCCTCAACCTCTGCTCCTAGCTCACACTTTCTGCCCCGACCTCTCAGTATCCCTCTTACTGGGCCTGCTTGCACTGAAGGGTCCAAAACAACATGGTATATCACTGGTGGCCTCTAGGGAACAACAGCTTCCCTTGCACTGCCAGCTACGTGCCTCCTCCTGCAGCCTGCCAGCACTTTGTCCCGTTGGTGATGCCAGCACACACTGGGCTCAAACAAGGTGTGACCCATAATTTGTAGCAACCTGAATAGGAGCAGAAATTTCATTCACTGCACTGGAGATAGTACAATGAGCAAGCAGTTTCAAAATCCAATTTCATAGACAGAGAGATTACATTAATCTCTTTTAATAGCTAAACAATTCAGTTTTCAAGATAGGACAAAGCACGGGATATTCTTCACAAAACTGGTGCTTCAAAGCTGCCTACATCAGATTTAAAATCCTAACTCCTAAGCTCCTAATGATAGAACTCATTGTATCTTTTCAGACAGTAGCACTGCAAAACTTGCATTTAATCTCCTCTTTTTATAACACACCGAAGCTGCCTGGGCTTGCCTGTTGGGAAGCAAATGTAGATTGACTTTGCCTTCAAACACTATATGGGAAAACTCAGCCCTCACCACCTGATCTCAGAGGCCTGTGGAATGATAAAAGCTCAAGTTATCAAAGTATCCGTAAACTGCCTTCTGATTTCTAGCTGGAGCACCTCCCTGAATCTGGACCCTTTGATTTAAGGTGGCTGCTTGCTTTCACCGTGTCTCAACAGGCAGAAAAGGGCATAGCTTTAATTCCTGCTGGCTCAGTTGAGCTAATGCATTATCTCAACATGACTGAAAAGCCCTCTTCACCTCCAGAAACACAGAAGTGAATGCGGATCTACATTGGAAATTCCTGCCCATGTAGTAAGTACCTTGTAGTATACAGGGATGTTCCCATACCGCCAAAAATATTGATGCTTTTCTTGTTGACACTGTTTTGCTTGGAGAACCAATATTATCTCTCCTGGGGAAGGCACTGTTTATTGGGCTAGACATATTGTCAGAGAATTCACAGGTTTTGTGGTTTAGGCATATCCATTTCAGGCTGATTTTTAGTGTTTGTGTTGGGATTTAGAGCTCTGACAAATGAGCTCTAGCAAACGATGGTGAGGTCACTGAAGAGGTGACCCACCCAGCTGTTTATTAATGCTCTGCTGGCAAAGATTACTGTCCCTGCAGCAGAGCTGGCAGAAGACAACATATTTCCAAATGGCATTTCAGTTGAAATCTTCAAGGAGGTGGAATTAGAGTAGACAGAAGGCTGTGAACTAGAGATACTGAGATGTTGTCCATAATAGTTTATGCCCATCAAGACCAGCACTGCTGCCACACCTTGTGTCCTTATGGCTTCTGCCCCATGCTTCTGCCCCTCATTGCACCAGAACTGGCAGGTGTCTGATCCTAGTAGGAGATGATTCAGGGACTTCAACTAGCCAAGTTATCTGCTCATTAGCCTTAGGAGTGGGGGACACTAAAACACCACCAACTTCTATCAGCTTAATTATGATACCTCCTTCTCAGACAATAGTGCAAGGGTCCTTCTAGTGTCTCAGCTCCACTCTAGCCTTTGGTGATAGAGTGGTATCAAGTAACAGCAGGTGATAATGTCTTCATCTGCTCATCTGTTATCCAACCAAATGGTCTTCTGAGGCCAGAGGCTCCCCATGATGCTCCTGTATGGCCAACTAGCAAGGCTTGTGCTGCCGGGGAAGTTACCCCTTACCCTTCAGGTGTAATCTCCATTCTGCTATAGGTGTAACGCGCTGTAGTAGGTGGCACTGCTGTCAGACATGGATATTAGTGGTTGTCTCCTCCTTGTCCTGACTCAGAGGGTGGCTAACCAGGGGCTGCCCTCACAACCCTGATATTGCAGCAAGCAGGAGCTGCTGCAGGAGCGAGTCAGGACTGACTCTGCTCTCAGCAATATCGCCAGGCTATAAACGCATGAGAATTTTCCTCTCCCTGGCCTGTTACAGACACAGAAAAAATCAGTGGGAAAAAGACAGGGACTTAAATATACAATGAGCCTTTCCCCACCCATTACCCCACCTAACCGATAAGTTACTCCAGGCTATCTTGTTTAGGTTTATGAGTATTTAATACCTGTTATTTGTGTTTGCCTTAAAGCTGCAGGCAGCTATGTGCTGTAGTGTGCTAAATATTTGTGCCATAAGTACAAACAGATGTTTGAAGATCTTCTTTAAAGCAAGTCTTTACCCTCTACATTCTCTTCCAATACTCCTCAGGGACAGGATACATCACTGTATTCAGAGCAAAGCCTTGAAGGGCAGGGAGAGAGGAGATACATAGGAATAGTCAGTAATGCAGCAGGAACATGTGCATCCCTGTTGCATAAGTCCTCCACAGAAGCAGTTTGGGTATCAGAGTTTTCATAAACAATTCATTTCCAGGACCTCATTCCTACAAAGCAATCTCTGTTGTGTGCAGGTCTTCTAGGCTTATTTTAACTCATTAGCCAGATTCTTGTCACCCTTAAAAGATACTGCCTGCAATCTAAATAATTACCCTAATATCAAAGATTTCTGAGTGAGTGGAGATGGTAAAACCTGAGTGGTGTGCATGGATGGCTCTTGTTCACATATATGGCTTCTCCTATCTTCTCATAGGGATGGAGAGGCTTCACAAGGCAGACACAAGTGGCATTAAATAATTTGACTCTCAGAGTCAAAAATGGCGAGATACCCCACAATACTGCATGCCACATGCAAAGTAATGGGGAAGGTTAAACAGCCTCTGCCTCAGGCACCTCCCAATTTATGTCAAGATGCAACAGAAAACCTGAGAGGGGAAAATTAAGATGATGGTGGTGAATCCAGGCAGGATTGTGCGGTGATCGCTGTGTGGGAGTTTGCAGCCAGGACTCTCCAACAACCTAAACCACTATGGTATGGCTTTGGTTTTGGTTTTTCTTTTCTCACATTTTTGGGGAGAAGAGGGTGGGTCTGGAAGTTCAGGTGCTAGCTTGGGACTTGGACGATCTTCATCTAGTTTTCTGCCTTGCCAGTGACTCCCTTGTGTAACCTGCTCCCATCCCCTCTGCCTTTTCCCCCTCAACCTCCAAAAAAACCCAGCACTTCCATGCCCCTGGTGCACATGAGATTAATACTTCAAAGCCTGTGGGGCATTCAGGTATGGTATGAAAGAGAGCCCTATGAGGCCCTGAAGAGATTCACTCTGCATTACCTTTTGACTGTTTGCCTTGGACAGCAAAGGGCGTCCTTCAGAGCCCTCAGTGTGGCTGACTTTCAAATGCAAAGCAGTGTTTGACCTGAGCTACACAGGGAGCTAATGTTCTGCTGTAAATCTCTCTAATTCACTCTGAAGAGCTCTTCCCCCCGACTTTGCCTCATTTCACCAGTCTCTGGCATTTCTTGCTTAAAACATGGAAACTGTTCATATCTATTTTCATATCATTCATTTTCTTTTCCTAGTAACCACTCTCTTGTCTTGCCTAATTCCACTTAATCTGAAACTGTTCTTCCTCCCTTTTCCCTCCTCCTCGTCCATGAGCTCAGGCAGGAGTCCCTCATTGCTGGTGTACATGCTAGGACCGTATGGGCAGGTAAATCCCAGGATTTAGAGGCCCTTTGCATCAAGGAGTGGCAGGCTAGGGCTGGCAACAGGGTACATTGCAAGAGGAGAGGGCTTCCCAGTTCCCGCATCCCACTCAGTGCCCAGGTGAGGCTGAGGTGGGTTGTTATTTCTTCCATCTGTGCTGAGCTGTGTGCAGGAGAGGCTAGTGTCTGCTGAGCAAGGAGCTGGGGAGCAGCTTGACTTCTCAGTGGGCTAGGACTCAGAGAAGCAGTGTGGTGTGAAACAGGAGCTTGCTGGAGGGACAGCTGGCAAGAGGAGGAGGAGGAAGAAAGAGCACGGGATCGCTGTGGATTCAAGCCTTTAAAAGTGCTGTCTCTGCCCTCTCCTTACCTTTTATCTTTTCCCTACTTGCAAGATAGGAGGTCTAGCAGCTAAGATATTAGCATGGGACTCGGGAGACTTACGTGATTTACAGTGTTAGTTTTCTTTGGTTTTAGATCCCTGAAACAGTGTCCTTCGGGTGGGAGTCAGCAAAGTGGCAAAGGCAGCTGTGAGAGTGTGGGATCAGAGCCAAAGTGGAGCCCAACCTTTTCTGCAGCAAGAAGCTGTTAGACTGACTCAGCTGTAACATGAAACTACATCTGCCAGCTGTTGGGGCCAGCCGTTCTGTCATCCTGTGCTTCTGTGCCCTCTTGTTAAGAGAGAACAGGTTTTTTTCTTCCCTTGTAGACTTGAAGCTTGGGATGATGAAAGGACTCTAGCAATGATCACAGAAGTGCCTGGCTAGGAGCCTGTCCGCTGCTTGCTGTACCCCTCTTTACTCAACACCCCCCCAAAGTGGTCTGAGTGGGAGAAAAGATGCCGTCTGGGGGGACAGCTGACTGCTGTGCCTTCCCGTGATGATTATGCTGCTTACAACAATGCTGTAGGTAACAAGTCCTTTCAGAGGTAGTGGACCCTGCAAGTTATTTACAGCAGATTTACTCGAGGTAGCGATGAAATCTGTGATGTTTTTGTTTGACATCTGCAACACCAGTGAAAAGAAAACAGTGTGACTCTTGCCTTGTGTTTGCAGCTGAAGCCTTATCAAGGACAGAAAAGAAGATGCACCTCTATTTTTTTAATGTTCTGCAGGTAAAAACAGTGGTTTTTGTTGTAAATTGAGAGGCATAGGGCTCTGCAGGAGTGATCTGCTTCTAGGAATTTATTTCACATGGCTGCGGGTGGCTCAACAAGATAGGATGGGAAAAAAGAAACAGGCTCAAACCTTCAGATAACTCCAAAAGAGTGAAAGAGCCCAGTAAATAAGTCCTCACATCTCCTGCTTTCCCAAGAGAATGGGAACCTTTCCAAGGGAGCTGATATATCTACTGCCAGTGTTAACCATTTTGTGTTTGTTTTTTTTTTTTAAAGAAAAGCCAAGTTACATTAGGAGGTATCACCTGCCCAACTTTAAGTAGAAACAAAGAAATGGTCCTGGGTTTTGCCTTTAATATCCTGTCCAGTGCCAGTTTTCTTGGGAACAACATGGGTCTTCTGTGAAATGCTCTGACAATTTCAGGGCTGGGAAGGGAGCTCCTTGGCCCCATCGCCTCCAAGGCAGCTGGTGAAACACAGAAGATCTCTAGCAGCTGACAAGCCTGCATCCTGGCAGGCTGGATCTCCGTTTCTGCCCTTGCTGGCTGCTCTCAGCATAGGGTTTCCTGCTCAGTCTCACCTTTGAAGGAGGGACTATGTTCAGTTCCCTTTTAGAAAAGGCAATTTTTCAAATTGTCCTTGTTTGAAAGAAGATACTGTGTTCAGCAACAGTGAAATCAGAGGGCTAAGTGCTCTCTGGTGTGTGCCGTGCTGCTGTGAAGAGCCTGGGCCATGAGTCCAGCAAGTTTTGCTCATTTCTGTACCATGTAGTGGTAAGCTGGCGTGTTAGGTATTTTTCCTTTACCCTAGGGCTTCCTCCCAGGACCCTGCCAGCAATTTGATCCTGCTTTGATAAACTGTCACGCAGACACAACTTTGAACAGTAGCCCTAATGAACTGTCTTAATTAAAAGTCAAATGACACTTTCTCAGGAGAACGTTCTTGAGTTCCAGTGTTTTCCCAAGATAATTACACCAAGCCAGTCTATTACCCGCCCCTGTAGTTTCTCTTACTGTTCACTATGTCTGAACTCCTGCATGCCGTTGCACTGCATTATTTTGTCATGTTCCCCACCATCATTTCAAAACAGGTTGCCTATTTGTTTAAAAGTACAGCAAAAGCTTTGAAGTCTTGAGGAGGGAGATGCCATATATGTACTGTGACAATGTACAGTCTGCTGGTTCATTTCGCTGCCTTGCAGCACCAAATTGAGAAACTCTTTGACTCTTCACCTGCCCCGGCTTCTAAAATAGCAAGAGATAAACAGGAAAAAGGGGAGACACTTTCTGTTTGATATTGTTTGGCTCTCAAGTCAGTTCGGGCTTTCATATTAATAACTTCCTGTTTTGTTGTAAGTCTTCCAAACAAGTGAAGAGCTTCCATGTGCTTTGGCATTTCAGCCTGAACTTAGGCAACTATATGACTAGACCGTTCCCAGGCTCTGGGCTATACATTCTAGTTTTCTGCTTCCCTTCAGGCCAAAATTTTAGAAATGGAAGTCAAATCAGTGAAAAACAGGTGCCTAAATCCACAGTTAATTGTCAAAATAAAAATGACCTGACTCACAAGGGTTGAACACCTGCAGACCCTGTAAGTATCTTGGGACTTGAGAAAGCAGAATCTATACAAATCAGACTAATTTTATGTAGGAACTCAAATAAAGATCCTAATTTGAAACTCTGGACTGCTGTTCATTGCTAAGCATGGGCTTAGAAGCTAGAAACAGAAAAGAGGATCTGCAAAAATGTGGAGAAAGGTGCATTTGTGTAATATCACTTGTGCAAGATCCTTGTGAAATGTGGTGAATGTTGCATTGCATCGATTTTCACATGTATTAGTAAGAGTCTTTCTTTTCTATCTATCCAAATAACTTTCCCTGTGAACTGAACTACTTCCTCTGCACAATATGCTGTTCTGCTATCTGTTGGGAGAGGTGGGGTCCTCCCAAATACCTAATGCCTGTCTACTGGCCATGGCCGCTGCACTGCATAACCAGGAACCATCTTCCAATCACAGTGTGTGACAGGACAGCTTGGACTGAGCAGTTCTATGAGATTTAAAAACCAAACTAGCTAATCAAGATTAAAACCAGTGCTAGACTGAAAAGACTAGTAAGTGGTCCAGCTGTTAGTTAATTCATTAGATGTAGTAAATATCGCTAGGAGAGCTTGTCCAAAGGAAATGTGAAGCAGCTGAAAAGAAATGTACTTAAAGTGAATGTCAGAGGCTTTTGCAGCTGTCATCCAGTGGACTGGGAGGCTCCAGGCATTGGAGAGAAAACGAGGGTGAAAGAAATTAAAATTTGAGTACAGAGGATAAAGTACCAGTTCCCACTGAGTGATTATAAAGGAAGCAATCTTAGCACTACAGGGACCTAATTAGAGACTGAATCTCACAACTGGCTAATGTCTCCTCCAGGACACTAAGAAACCCAAACTAGCTGAAGGAGTCCATTCAGACCAGCAGCAGTAGGAGGCTCTGCTGCTTCAGGGGCTCACTGAAATACCACGTTTATATAGCTGTGGTAATTTCTAGTATCCTTGAATCCTGTAGTCTGTTCAGCACTCACTGAGGACTTCATTTTCTTGCCTGGCCAGCACAGCATCATCTTGGTCCTACAGAAGGCAGCAACAGGCTCCCACTGCTGTGTGCCCAAGTCTTCTGTGGGAAAGGCACCAGGATCTGTTTTCCCAGGCAAATATATGAGTTAATTGTCAACACTGACAAGAGAGAATTTCACATTTCTATGACTGATCAGATTAAAGGTCCTCAGGATTTCCTGGAGACACCAGTGCTGTCAGTCAGCGGTTGCATGTGTTAGCCTTGGTGCAGGGTTCAGCTCTACCATCTCACTCCAACTATTGCCCATCTTCCTTTGGAAATGTGAAAGCACTGGCCATTGTTTGAGGCTAACCTTTGGCAGCAATGTCCATCCCTGCTCTAGCTGCTCCTGCGTACCTTTGAGCTGCAGTACATCACCTCTTCATTGGTGTGCCAAGCAAGGAACTCCCCAAGTTAGATCTTGTCTTTGGTGTTGTTTTTTTTTTTCTAAGCAGCAACATGTGTTTGCTGAATTTTCGACTAGTCAGTTCTGGGCCCTGGTCCACAGCACTCCCCTCCTGGTGCCAGGAAGGGCTGCCCCAGCAGGAGCCACGGTCTGGGGTGAGTGAGCAGCAGGGTCAGCAGGAAAGAATTATTTTAGGTGGTATTGCCATTAAAGGCACTTTTTATATAACCCTGTCCCTGCAGAGGGATTCTGTGCAGGTGAGGCTTCAGGGGAACGCAGCGATCTCTTCCAGTGTCACTACTACCAGCAGCCATGTTTTTCTGCAGCAGGATTTTCCAGGCATAGGGAGGGCTCTGCCATCTGAGACCACTCGGGGAGCTCAGCCCTCCTGGGAAGAGCAGGGATGACTGCTCAGGATGGATAGATGCATGGTGTATTGCGGGGGCAGTGGTTTACTGGTCTCCTCTGGAGCTGGGATGTGGTAAGTGACCTGCCCAGAGAGAGCTCAGCACTGCTAACATCTGACAAGGACATTTTCATAACCAAAATCAATAAACAGATGCCTTTTTTTTTGCCCTACGGAGATAATTTCTTCTATGCTACTAGCCTGAGACTGTTTGCTTGGCTTAGCCTGTATTTTTACCATATTGCAACAAGCCTTAACCACTTCATTCGAGGCTGTTATTCATTTGGGGCCAATATGAAACATTTCTGGCGTTTCTTTTCCATTTCTCTGGCCCTTACACGTTGCTAAGGTCTCCACTTCTTTATATGTGTTTTCTTCTCTAACATTTTGGTTTTCGTCTCTTGTAATATTTTAAATCCTTAATCACCTGATGCTGCAGATGGCGAGTATCAGTTAACATCCATCACTACTCTGGCCATGATGACTTCCTCTGCTTGACAAGCTGATTACTTTGTCAAGGTGAATTTTAAGTCTGTCTGGAGTATCTCTGTGCGTCTTGTGCCAGATTGCAATTGCAAGCTGGTTTCTTATTGGTCATGCTGTTTCTTCAGACACAGAATAGCAGGAGTAAAACTGGGATTTTGAGGGGATTCTTTCCTCACTTCCCTACGGAGGTTGATGTTGTTCCAGTTTATACAAATAGGATTTAGATGGCTATGTCTCTCAATGTGACAGAGCTAATGCATAGTAAGCAAATCTAATTGATGAAATTCCATTGATAAAGAAAATTCCCATCCTGGCAATCACCCAGCAACGTTCACAAGTAGCAATTAGGAGTTAATAATAACTGTACCAAGTCTGCCAAAGCTGCTGGAGATGTGTCTAACAGAAACCTCTGTGGAGCCAAAGATTTGTTGCAGTATCTGCTCCCTGCTGCACTTAATCAGCCGGTCCAAAAGGGCAGTGTCCTGGATGAACTGTGGAGCTAACAGGCCAGTTACAGGCAGCAGAGACCAGAAAGAAGCCTTTATGAAAGCATTGCAAAAATGACTTAGCACTCTGTAGGCTCATTAAAGTGAAAAAGAAACTTCCTTTCCATTGCATAATAGGATGTCACTGGGGCTGGTGTCCCAGATCTTACCATCAACGTGTGAGCCCATAGCTCCTTATCATAGATCCAATGCACGGTTATGTCTCTGGTTGCCAAAGTGGTTATATACAACACCAAACCTTACCTCCTTATGCCATGCACATGCCACCCAGCTCTCTGGAGACCTTCAGATGGTCATATTCTGCATGACCCTTAAAAGATGGTAGACAGGAGTTACAGCATGGAATCTGTAGCCTTAACAGTGCTTTGTATCAATTATATAAAGCATAGAATTGAGGCAAACCAGCAACCCCAAGAAAATCAGATGCATTTCATAGCAGTTCCTGAAGGACAAAAGGTTGCATTTTTTGTGAGCTGCAAGCCAGGTCAAGAGGGCTGGACTTCCACAGAGAAATTGCTGACATTGGCCACAAAATGTCATTGTTAAGGAAGAAAAACATCCATATTTCTCTTAATTTTTCCTAGTTGATATGTTATAAGGAAGTGGCATCCAGACCACTGTAAGTATGAAGAATTTGGGAAACAACACCAATCAATACAAAGAACAAAAAACAGTGAGTTCTTCCTGAGAAGACCGAGACATTGAGTCCCTGCTACTGAATGATTCAGGAGAGTAAGTCCTAATAGCTACAGTAGCCAGATGTCATGGAATCATAGAAGTTGGAAAAGACCTCTAAGATCATCAAGTCCAACCTTCATCCAAACATCTCCCTGACTACTAGACCATGTCCTGAAGTCCTGCATCTTCTTGATTTTGAACCACTCCTGGGATGGCAACTCCACCACTTCCCTAGGCAGCCTGTTCCAGTGCTTGACCACTCTTTCAGTAAAGAAATTGTTCCTAATATCCAAT
>JAVSBS010022566.1:8276-20817 GCA_033124195.1 Coracias cyanogaster | reverse complement strand
GCACCAAGAGAGGAGGCATCAGCCTAGTAAGACAAATAAAGAGTAAATTAATGTCCGTATGTGATGAGCTGCTGCACATTGAGCGTTCAGCATCCCTGACTGCCCCGTAGCTGTGGGAGCTGCCCCTTACATACCAACTGCCTTCCCCTGTATTTCTTGTCATAGTGCATCTTCTAGGTGGCCCGTCACATGGTTTGTTTTGATTCTAGTAGAGAGACAATGGGGAAGAGCCACTCAAAAAAGCATCACTTCTGAAATTTCATCTAGGTGGTTTTTTTCTGATACAGAAGAATCGTTGATGCTGGAAGATGAAGTGTTGGATTTAGTGAAGTTTGAGCTGCCTCTGTTGGGCAGGGAGCAAGCCGGGACTCTTGTGTTTCAAAGTAGATGTCTTACGAAGATGGGTGTGGAAGTCCAGACCTCACTGTGTGTTTGGTCTTGTAGTCCATGTTGTACAATGCAACGCTGTTTGGTTATCCCATTGAGGAGCTCAGGGATCAAACCCATACGGTCCAGTTCCCTGTAGCAAGTGACATGGAGAATTGTTAGTTCATAAGAGCCTTTTGACAGCATTTTTATACTTGGAGGATGCTCAGTTTGCCCTTTTCTGTAATAATAAGCAGAAGTGTTTTATTCGTTTAATTCTGCAGAAGGCTTAAATCCTGCTTGTCCTAGAGAGAGAATCAAATTCTTTTCTTGGCAGCCTTTCCTGTTGTTTTCTAAGTCAGTTACAGCTATTTCACATTTTTATTAGGAATATTTTTCCTACTAGCATGGCAAGGCTGAAATATGTATAAAACCATAGAGACACATCGGCTGCCTCCCACAGGGTAAGCAGGATTAAGCTCCATGAGTTTGGGGGTCTTCTTTCTTTGCTGGGGGGATGAGGTAGGGAGATAACCCTGTGGTAAATGGGCCTGGCGGTAGTGGAGGAAGAACATTAAAAAATATTCCGGAGAAACCAGGGTGTGGGAAGAATAAGGCAATTAAGAGGAATCACTAGATATTCTGTCTTAACAGTTTATTATATATATTTTCCATGAGTAATCTCTAATGCTGTGTGATGGATTAGAAAAGAGGGGGAGTCAGGCCTCTTTCTCTGCATACTTTTATATTTCCCCTTCATTGAACATTTTTTATGGGCAAATTGTTTAACTTGAGCTGGTTGGAGGTGTTCCAGCACAACAGAGATTCAGTGAAAAATAACACTGGGTGGAATCCCAAAATGCAGAGTTGTCAGCGTTATGTTGTGTTCTGATTTGAAAAATCTCGGGATGAGTTACGAGGGGGCCCAGGAAGGACCCTTGTCGGTTCCTGCCCTCCATGCTGTGCATTCCAGGCCCTGGTGGACTTGCCTAAGCTGTGTCCGCAGCGTGGTTTGGGGCTCTGGGGCAGTACTGCAGCTGGCTGGGGAGGTTCTTTCAGGAACTGAATACAGGTCCGCTTTTGGAAATCTTAAGTTTTCAGCCAGTGCTTCCCATGGGGGTTGTAGCCCAGTAACAACATCCTGAGGACCTCATAAAAAGCCTTCTTTAAGTGTGTCTTGCATCAGGCACTCGCCAGTCTTAGAGAAGACTATCTTAGCTGGAAGGAGTTATCGAACCTGTCTAGTCACATACTGTTGAAGGTCATGAGAGATTTGTCACTGGCATCACTGAGATAAGATGGAGGTAGAAACTATTAGTAATGCCAGTTAGTCCTATGCTGGGTTAGTCCTATGCTGGTCTGTATTGTCAAGCGGGGACCACTACCCTCATTTGGTTAAGGACCAGCGTGTGTGTTGAATTCAGACTCCTTACCCAGCCCTCGGCTTCCTGTTCAGACGTCATCTCACGTCCAAGTTACATCCTTTGTTTTCATAGAGAAGTCTGGGAAATCTAGGTCAGTTTATCCAAGTAGAAATTATTATTTTATTGAGTTAACTCTATGATGACCTGCTGCCTGTTCGCCTTCTCGAATTGAACTCCCTTGTGTGCAGTCAGTCTTGTGCTGGAAGTTTCAGAGGCCTCCGTAATCACTTTGATTTCAAATCAACAATAAAAAAGCTGCTTTTTTTAGTATCTTGCTGTTTCCTGGAAACAAGTGTCTGTCTGCTTTGCTCCTTGTGTGATGACTACATCAGGCTGGTCTGGTGTACTGTGAAAGCACTTAATCTGAAAAGGTTATGTGCTGGCTTTACTGGAGATGTTTAAAAGATCTTATGGAGAAATCAGGATTTGATGCTGCTTGACCCTGTCTGGCAGAATTAAGCTCTTTAAGCCAGTCTTGTATTTACTAGCGCGCCTTCTTTTTAAAATAATCTGGTCTACTTACTCTTGCTATTTCAGAACTTAAGTCCCAGACAAGAAAGCATTTTGTTTTTAAATGAAGGAGTAGTTGGAATATATTTTAGAGAACTTTGGCACTGTACATAAAAGATAAAATATATCAAAATAGACAGTCTGATAATTAGGTGCAGGGTTGTGGAGTGATTCATGTCATAACGTGAGTGCTGAAACAACTGAGGTTGCTGCAGGTGTGTTAAGGGAATTCAACCTTGTAATGCCATGATGCTTCTGCCACTACATAAAGCAGGAGTACAGACATCCGGAGAGACTGCATTAATAGATGAAGAGCAGCATTTTTATGTGTGAATTATGGATGTTTGTTAAACACACAAGCAATAGCCTTTGTCTCCCAGGCACTTTTTGCTTTGAAGAGTTGCGTTAAAGCCTGCTGCTTTTCCAGGCACAGAGATCCCAGGCACGAGCTGGGGCTTCCACTGCTGAGGTTGAGCCTCGCTGGGGCTCAGCACTGAGTTATGCCATGTACGGATGGAAAGGGACATCCTGCCAGAGGAAAAATCTGGGAGACAGAGGCTTTTGAAGCGCCCTAGCTCACTGGTCTGGTGTTTTGGGGTGGACAGTGAGATGCTGAAAGTGAATAAACTTGTTTACCTGTATGAGCAGCCAGCTTCAGCGTGGCTCTTACGGGAATCCTGTGACGTTGCCAGCCCAGCACTCCAGGAGCCTTCTGGCTGGCTCGGCTTAGCCTCCCCAAAATCCTGCAGATGGAAAGTAAAAGAAGTCCCTGGCCTCACTCCTTCCTTTCTCCTTAAGTTACAGTTTGTGAAAAAAGGATGATGTAATCTTATGAAGAAAATGTACCCCACCCCAACAACACACTTGCAGATTGTTTATTCCGATTGCTCAGCTTTTGGGAAGGGAGAGAAAGTAAAAGACTTGCTAAAATGTTCTGAGATGCAATAGTACTGTTTGAGCATGTTACTTTAGTGTTTAATGAACCTTTTTTACAGTATTATGGCAAAACAGTTGCAACGACAGGGACCATTAATTAAAAACTCTGACCCAGCTGCAGACTAAGACCACCAGCTTGCGTTGCATGCCCACCAGCTGTGCTGGACCGCACATCAATGTGAGGCTTCAACAGTAAATTTTTTGGCTGATCTTCCGGTACTTTTAGGCCCACCTGGTTAAGTAATAGAGCTCTTCCCTTCTCTTGTTCCTGGGCTGCCTCTCTCTTGGCACAGCAGGTTGTTCAGCAGCAGCTCCAGCTGGGCAGGAGGGGAGCCCGGGCAGGGAGGTTGAGCATGGCTGTGGAGTTGCACACTCTGCGTCCCCCCTGACCACCACTTTGGGGGCCAGCCCTGTCACCTTCAGAGCTGGAAAGAACCTCCTGATCTTAATTTTATTTGGGTTTCTTTTAGTAGTAGGTTGTATCAACAAACCTTTGTCCTTAGGAAGGGTTTTGTGTAAGTTCATAATGGTGTGTTTTCCATGTTAGGTTCAGAGGAATAGGTAAGTAGTAGCTGAGCTATTTCTTAGATTTTATTATCCCTAGCCTGGTGGGAGGGCAGGGCTGCAAGCTGCCGACACTGCAACGCAGGCTAACGCTGCGATTCCAGACTATGGCTTCCTTTCTTCAAACGCGCCGGGAACTACTGTTCCTCCACCTTCATTAGCTCAATTTATGGTTGTGGGAGGCAATGTGTTCTTTGTGCTTGATGAAGTACACTGCGCACACAAGCCTCTTCAGATACGTTGTCAGTTGGCAGCTCTCTCGCTAGATGCACCTTTACACAATTGCACAAGGCACCAGGAGATACAAATGTGAAATTCAGCCTTGGGGGCAAAACAAAGAAATGAAACTTAGGTATGAATGTGGTGTTATCCATCTGCAGATACAGATATTAGAGCTGATCTCCCACTACGCTACTGTAGTTTTACACTAATAGGACTCTGCTGCAATCGGTGGAGTAGCACCACTGCAAGACAAAAGCAGCAGTGGTGATAAGCTGGGGCTGTTATTTTTAATTCTGGTAAATAACGTAGGATTGAACCCTGTTTGGGGAAAGCCAAACTGCATTCACTGCATGAAATCAGCCATAACAAAAGGGAGAAATGCAGGCACCACACTGTCTTGGTAGTGCTCCTGAGCTTCGGCTCATCCTTCTGGGAAGCCATTTCCCTGGGTACTGAATGGCTGTGAGCAACGAGAACGAGTCTTCCAGCTCATCTCTGGTTTTTTTTGTAGCCTTTCAATTTGCTGTCCCATAAAGTAAATTTTAGCATGCCTAATCAGAGATTGTCCCATAGCTGAAACTCATTCATTAGTCAGTTAACGTGCTTATTATGGCAAGTTGTTTTGTTGAAGGAGTCTGTTAATGGCATTGTCAGGACAGAGGTTGCAGTTTGTCATGGTGGGTAGCTTTCCAGTTAAGTAAAAAGCAAGTCATATTCTTCTCCTCTGTGCGTGTTAGGGTGAGAAATGAAACAGCCACAGCAAGGTGAAGTGTTGAAGTGCTGTGGTCAGGCCAGGAGGCGGCAGGAGCAGTCGAGTGTCGGGGCTGGGTACCCAGCCGTGCACCTCCCTGGCCATCAGCACTCCTGGACAATGCCCAGCAAATTGAATTGATGACTTCTCCTGGTTGTGAGGCATCGTACTACCATGACTGTCTCCTGAGAGAAATTAATGTAGTATCTGTAGATGAGTAGACTGATTTACCTTTCGGTGACCCTGGAGAGAAAGGTCAGGCTCAGGATATTTTTACCTGTAATCGGTTATCCATAAAGAGTTAGAGTAGCGGGCTTCAAGATTGTAGCTCAAAAGGGCAGTTGCTTTGAGAAGGTAGCTCAAAAGGGCACTTGAACAGCTGAAATCAGATGAGACAGATTTAATGGCCTCTTAGTGATTTCTGACTGCAAGTTCAGAGTTTGAAATTTAGGGATTTTTTTCTTTACCCAGCTGATGGTAAAACAAATGCCCTATAGCTTAATAGAAATTAAATTTCAGGCTGAGTACTTGGAAGTGTTTTCCATCTGCTGTGTATGCACTTGGTTACTTTAGCTGTAAGAAAGAGAAAGAATAATTACATTGTTTTTGTGGTCTTGTATATTTTTAGATAATGTGTTAAGACATTGCAATTCCAGAAGAGCCATCCTCCTGTTCCCCAGAGTATTGCAGTTTAACCAGCTGTATGCAGAATTTTATCTAGACTGCCACAGAAGTTACTAGTAAATCCACTGGGATTTTGGCAGTCAAACCAGTAGATAGTAAGCACAATACTTCATTTCCCTGAGGGTTTTAGCTTCTTGGCAATTCTGCCATAGGCTGGCACTTCACAGCGGGTATCTGCAGAAGTCCTGTGAGTTTGGGGAACCTCCACACGCAGAGAGACTGATGCCCAAAGCTCCTTCCCATTCCTACACTGAGCAGGAAAAGGGACGACTGGCAATCCAGCGGGTAATGTGATTACTCTGCAAGCCTGTTGCAGGTGGCATGGTAAATCTTAATAAAAATTGTGAGGTTTACATTTACAGTAAGGTAAGTGACATTTCATACAGCATATAGAGATGGGGCAGGGCATGAACGAGGAGGGAAAAACAGATGTGTAGATTGATTCAACAACAGCACAAGATCCACAGAGGCGTTGTGGGACCTGCCTGTGGAGATGCTCTGTCTCACAGATGGGAATTTCTGGCTATATTAAGTAACTTGAGGTTGCACCTATGTGAAGTAGAGCTGGAAACGCATCAGTGAGTAAATTTTGTCCTAGTCAATGGGTATGCCTAGGCTATTTCCATTGCGGGTATGTTGGCGGGCCTTCATGGGAAATATTAGTGATTTATTCTGCCTGAAATTGTTAATGCTAACAGCCTTCAGTAGCTCTTTAAGCATTAGCTGCTTAGAATATGTGGATTATCCTATTTCACACTGGCAATTAGTTGATGACATTAAAGTACTTTGAAAATGGAAATCACAGGGCAAGTGCTATTTAAACAGTTTATCATTAAATGTATAATTGTGTCTCTCTGCCTACTTTGATTGCAATATGCAGGGAGATGGCAAGGGAGACCAAGGAGTCTGCTTTTGGTTCAGCCCCTGGTATAGATTCTGTGCTCTGTGCACCCTGGCCCTGAATCTTGCCTCTTCTGCCTGCCCTCACCTGCATGATGCAAAACACTAGTTTGTTCCACTTGTTTGCTGTCTTTCTGCTTTTGCAGCTTCTTAATTTCTCATTTGTTCTTAGGACCTGGTTTAGGAGCGATTGTTTTCATTTGTATTTCTGGAGTCCTGATGTTTATTTTTTGGCCAGTTGTTACTGCGTTTGGCACGTTCTACAGAACTTGAACCAGTCCTGAAATAGGTAATGCCTGTAAAGGTAGGCATTAGCAGTGTATTCATATACCTGGAAACATTCTATAGGCTTTTGGGTGGTTTTTTCCTGCTGAAGCACTTCGTGGAGCCTTCTGCACATTCAAGCCAAATCTGCCTTTAGAAGCATTTTTTTTTCCTTCAGCAGTTTTGGGTCTTGGATGGGCAGTTTTAGATATCCAAAGTATGGTAGCCGCTGGTTTTGCTTCTGGAGGTCTTAAAAAAGAGAAAAAAAAAAATTATCTTAAATGACAATAAAATAATAAAAATAATAATTTTAAAGAAAATAATACCTTTCCACTATCTTCAAGTGGAAGGCTTCTTCTCAGCCTGCATTGGCTTTCCAGTTTTGATCCTTCATCTGAAGTTCAGTTAGTATTGGTTTTCTTCAAGGGACTAGAAACTCCTTTTTTGTTCATTTAATCTACTAATATTACAGGGATGTGACAATAGCAGGTGCCAAATTTAATCTCAAAAATAAAATTTTCAGGCTGATGGAATCTTTGAAACCACAGATCAAGTTTCGGGCCAGTTAAAAAAAAGCTGTAGACCATCCATTTGTATCATTCATTGATGTAATGAAACCTGCTCTTATAACTCAGTCCTTGATGTATTAACCCCGCAGTTATCCTCATACATAAATGGGAGATGTGTTGCTTTCGTCAGTTATAATAGGGTATAACCATATAAATTCCCTGTGCATGAATGGAAAAATAGAAGCCCTTAGGCTATAGGTATCAAAAGTCTCCCCTATACTTAGAATAGCCTAATAAGGTTATTTTGGAGGCATAGGTAATTACTCATGGACTCCCTGTAGCCAGTGATTCATTGCTGACTACTGAAACATTTCTAAATGAATTATGTTTTAAACAAGCAAGTCTTTGGTCTTCTCTTTTATGGGGAGAAGAGAACTGGAGGGACACAAAATTCCACCATTTTCATGCTTACTCATTTAAAAGGTCCCTGGTATTTGAATCAATTTAAATGTACTGTTGTGCTTCTTGCTGTTTTGATTCCATGAACGTGTATTTCTCAATTTCACATTTTGATGAAAATAGCGTTGTTGTCATTAATTTGATATTTAGAAAATACTGTGGATACAAGAGCTCAGTGCAATGAATAAATCAGTTGGAGTTAACTGTCCTTGGGGATAGAATCAATCACTGTTGTAGAAGAGGGTGACATTTAAAAAAGAAACTCAGAAGAAAATGTCATGCTTAAAAAATTAGATTTAAATGCACTAGGTCCTGATTGATTTTTATTGTGCTCAGATGGATGCACTGATTGATTATCAACCTTACAAATGTTTAGTACCTTTCTCACTTCTCTAATAATCAGAATAATCTAATTTTCAATGTCATTTAAGTTACCATATTCAAGGTTATAATAGATCATATTTCTAATAAAACATAGCAATTATGTAATGAATAATACAAAGCTGCAAGGCAGAGTTCAGATTCACTTTCGTCAAAAAAAGCCCCAAAACTACCACTAGTGGCTGGAAGAGCCAGTGTACGTGAAGGCAGCCGACAGGACCATGTCCTCTCCCTTTGTGATGCTTTCCCCCATTGTGGAATGGAGGTTCCTGGAGCCTTGACCGGGGCGGCTTGGCTATAGCTGGACGTTATTTCTCAATAGGAAACCAGGAGGGGGCTTGAATTCTGCAGTATATCCCCAGGCTCGCTCTGTGCCTGGGGAAAAATGACAGCGTGCCAGGTGCTTAAGAAATTTCTTCCATGATCGTTTCTCTGTGCTCCCTGTTAATTTTGATACATGTCTGTAGAGAGATACTATCTCACTTAATTCAAGATGTTTTCTTGCGGCAGTTGTACCTGGCAGCTGACATGGTTGATTTTCTGAATCAGCTACAAAATATGCAGGTTTCCATGTGTTTTGGTTTTGTACTTGAAGCCCCTTGCATGAATGTGTACTTGTTATTGGCTGTGTCCATTAGAAACAACAGGTTTGTGTTTGAAATGTGCTTTCCTTCCAATCGTTCTCCATATGTCAAAGCTCAGTTTTGGCATGGGAATTTGTTTTAGGATACTTTGAAAGACAGCGCAGTTTTGCATGAAAGAAAACGTTATTTCATCTGGAAATTGTGACCTAGGAAAACCAATCTATTTATAACTACCTGATGTTCTGAATATTTTAATGCTGTGTTTGGCTTGCAATTGCACTGCTGTTGAAATGTGAACAAGAGTCTCACCACTCTGAACTGATGGTACATCAGTTTGTCAAGCATGATTGTGGTTCTTTCCAGGTAGTTATTTTGTTCATTTCCTTAATGTTGGAGCCAGGAAAAGCGACCTCCTTGAACTTGCTTATCTCTGTGCCTGCTTCCAGCAGCTCCTGGACCATGGACATGCACATATGATGGGCAGCTGGGTGCTGGCTTTGTCCCTGGGCTTGGAGAGCCCAGGGACAAAGCAGCAGGATTGGGGGTGCTAAATTGCCCTTGGTTCAAGGCTTTTCAGGGCAACTCTTGTGAAAGATGTCCTTACAGACTGCTATTTGTTACCATGAGGAAGAGTTTGTTACTCCCCAGGAGTGATGTGGGAGAAGGGTGATGTGTGGTATGTGCGGGCATTTATCCTGATAGATCAAACTTGGCAGTGCCAATAGGTAAACGTTTTGCATATTTGACTGAAGTTGTCCACAGCTGCTAACTTCTGCCAGGATTATAAATTTTTAGCAGCTGCTGCTGGAATCGGAGAAGTCAGAGTGTAAAGGACGTGCAAGACTTGCAGGTTTCTACCCTAGCAAGTAGTTGGGTGCTCCTGGAAGCCCTGGGTGCAGTGCTGAACATCAGCCCCACTGCCTGCATGTGGCACCACTTGCATGTGATTTGGGGCAGCCCAGGCTGCCTGGTGTTCAGCACGGGATAGATGGCTTCCCATAGCTTTTCGAGGTGCAAGAACACAGGTGGGAGAAGGAGCCTCTGCCCGGAGGGAACAGTTGGCAGGTCTGCAGTGGTCCTTCCTCAGCTCACCTCCGATTTCTCTTCTCGTCAGTGTTTGCAAACAAAAGGAATCTTCTTGAGAACCTACCTTGTGCCTAGCACTGTGCAATTACTGACTTGTTCTGTAAGCTTTATAGCCCTTTTGAGATTTCTTAGCTGAACGAGTAACTTCCAAAATATTTAGGGACAAGAGAGGTGTGGCTTTACAGGAATGCAAACTAACTGGAAACACTAGTAGTTGTCACTACAGGAACAAAACTAGTTAACTAGTACACAAAGCTCTCCAAAGGTCATGGGGATCTCCAAGAAGCAAAACTGCAATGACAGTATTTCAGGTCATGCATTTATAGCTGATTAATCATTGTAATATATGAAAGGTGCTGTCTAACTATCTTCTGGGCATCTGGGGAAGCACAGGTTATGCAAGTAATGGGAAAAACTGTTTTGTGAGCTGCGGGCTCTTCTCCCTGGACATGTTTGTTCCACCTTTGACAAAGGGGAGTATGAACACTTGCCATTCCGTAATTTTACCTGATTATCTAGAAACTACCTAAATATCTTGGGCTGGATCCCAGACACTTCTTAGGCCAAGCAGTGACTGGGTTTGGTGGACCTGAGAGGCTTGTGCTTAAGACTGGACAATTCTCAGCATTACAACATGCTTGAAATGATCTTGTTCAAGCAGGAGAATTGCTGTGTGGTTGCTAAATGAGATTGCTGAGGTCCTCTGAGAGAAGCTGTTTGTCTGTTTCCTGTACTTAGTTTCATCTACAGCAGGCCCTACTTTGCTTGAAAAATGCATCTTTCCCTCCTGCAGCTTTTGTGCCCTGCCCGTTGCTTCAACCAGAAGAGAGAAAATGTGTCTGAGGCTAAGGAATGCAGTGGCAAACCTGGAGTGAGGGAAACAGACTGGCTGGGATAAGAGATGATGTTCAGCCCCCCTATACCGTCAGGGTAGGGGATGAATGTTTGAGGGTAAGGGCTGGTCCTTAAAGCTAAGGCAACAGAAAGTCCCTCGGCAGCTTATGAACCCTGCCGTGGCTGCCTGGAGGTTTCTGGGTGTGGAAGCGCAAGTTCTGGCGTGTGTGTCGAAGGGACAGGGAAGCTGTCATGGGAAGATGGATGAGAGCAGACGTGCTCAGGCGTGGGTGTACGTCGCTCAGCCGTCCAAGCAACACCGAGACGTGGCTTCCTCACATACCAAGATATACCTTTTTCATTCTCTCTCCCCACACCACCACCTTATTTGTTTTCTGAGTTTTTTTAACTTCCAGTATTTCTCAAATGGCAAGAGAGCTTCCATACTGTCCCCTGTCGGGAGCTCCTGAGTAATGCAGCCATCAAGTCAGAATTTAGTGCACAAGTAATGAAATTCATAACCTGAGTTTCCTATAGTGGCATTAACTGTGGCAGAGATTCATCACTGGTGTATCATCATTAAAAGGCAGTGGAATTGCATCGGGGATTGATGTGATCATATGCATGTAAAGATCAAGATACAAAAAGGTGTGATTTATGTAATATAAGCATAAGCTGTAATCCAAAACCCTTCCCACATGCGGTGTGGCAGTTCCTGGTTTCAGAGCAGTGATGGCTTTTAAATCTACTGGGTAAATGTGCATGTTTGTATCTTTTTATTTAACTCTTCTAAACATAGTGTTGTCTTAATATTTCTCACTCTTATTTTTTTGCATTGAATTATACTTGTAGCTGAATCTGTGCAATAGTTCAAGATTATTGAAATTCTTTATGTTTTTGGAGCCTGGTTGTTCTGTCAGTGCTTTATTGTGTAATTTTACAGGGAATATAGAAAAGCTGCCATGTCTGATACAGCCTTAGCGAAGACAAATATAGGAAATATGGAAAGTATGTATAAAGCAAGAAGATAAATGTTATTTGGGTTTAGTCATTATTAAAAAGGCTGTCGGAACCGTAGAATGAAGGTAATGATGAACAAAAACTGTTCTTAGTTTTCAGGATATGTTAGTTCCCCCCTTCCTACTCTTCAGTGATTTGCACCCAGAAAGAAAGAGGACAGAGCTGGGCCAGTTTGATGATGGGGACTGACCAGTAGCTGTCCCTGTGGTGGCATTTGGAGTGGAAGGGGCTTCAGGTACAGCTGCAGAGGTCGCTGTTCACGGGTAGCACAGGAGCATGGCACAGTTCCTGCTGGAGTTACCTCCTCGTCTCTGGGAGCTCTTGGCAGCTACTCTGAAGCCTGGCCTGAATAACATGTTTGTCTTCCACAAGGAGATCAAAGCTATTGAGATAAGTAGTTGCTGAGGCCACTTGTTTGGCAAATTTGTCAATCAGCTTGTGGAGCTATAAGTAAATGAGGCTTTATTACAAAGGCTTATTGCTCTTTGCGGTTGTGTAGGAGTTTGCATAATTTTCTAAGGAGCTCCTTTGTCTCCTAAGTACAGCAGCAATTAGGATTTACTTCTGGAGCGTGGTAGCAGTTTGGAGCACTCAAGACATGTTGGTCCTGTATGTTTTTTCAATGTGAGAGACCATACCTCCGCTCTGCCCTGGCATCCAGCAAACAAATCAGGGCATTGGCTTTAGCAGAACATTTGTCAAAGGAAGGGGGGAGGGATCCAATACGCACTCCCACCCAAACCTGACTACACGGGTAGCACTGACCCTTCACAAGAGGGTACCTTTCCAGTCCACCTTTCCTGGCCTCCTTTGAATCTGTGTTACTCCAGACACCAGAATTGATGGTGTTTGAGGTTAGGCTTTAATCCAGTGAGGTTCTCAGCATCCCAGCCTTGATCCAGCAGAGCACATAACTAACTTCAGCACATGTCTGTTCACACAGTTACAGTCAAATTCATCCTTAAAATGTCTACTGGATTAAGGTCAAAGTTCTCTCACTTGCAAAGTCAAACCTTTACTGAGAAAACCAGAGTTGTTCATCGTGTG
>JAVSBS010022565.1:0-17591 GCA_033124195.1 Coracias cyanogaster | reverse complement strand
CTTCTATTCTACTTCTCATGTTAATATCCTATTTCTATTCCTTATATCAATAATTATTTCTGTTACTTATATCAGTGTTTCTCTTCACGGCAGAACTCTTCTTCCTGGGTGCTCTATAATATGGCTTCTTTTTACTGGCGAATAAAGAATGAGCCGTACCAAGTAGTAGAATGTGCCATGCGTGCCCTTCATTTCTCCTCAAGGTAAGAATTACTACAAAAGACTTCTTTCCAGGTGGCTTTTCTAGATATCCTGGTTAATAAACAGGATTTAATACCTAAGGCTGTATCCTAAGGAATGGTCAACATTACTTGTTCTTAGTCTTTGTATGCTAAACTAGGCATATATATAGTTTAGACGTTTTTCTATTAAATTACATATTTAATATGTTACTAACAAATGAGTGTATTCTCATGCATGATTCTTCCACAGTCTGACCTTTTAATGTCTGGTTTTTCTTTTTTCTTTTCATCTTTTCTTCTTTTAGGCAAAACAAAGATATTGCACTGGTAAATTTGGCAAATATTCTGCACCGGGCTCACTTCTCTGCAGATGCAGCTATTGTGGTCCATGCAGCCCTGGATTACAGTGACTTCTTTACCAGCTATTACACTTTGGGAAATATATATGCAGTAAATATTATCTTTATTTTTCAATACTTGTAGAAAACCAAATATTATGTGATCTTTCTGGCTTGACTTGTAATGCTTTACTCTTATAATATATCTTGTGTTCCAGATGTATTTCACGCTCAATGTTTGAGATTCTGTCCATATTTTTATCCAAAAGCCTGTCTTTTCGTAAAGTTTTTTCCCTCCACCTGGAAATAAATCCCAGAGAAATTCTTCTGCAGCTTTTCTTCAGTAGATAGAGTGGCTTAAATTTCAGAAATGACAGGCTGCTTGTTACCACAAATGAAAATTTGAGTTAATGACGTACTTAAAAATGGAATCTTTTTTATTAAATATTACTGAACAATGGGTAATTCTCTCTCTCTCGGTCATTCCTCAGATGCTTGGAGAGTACAACCACTCAGTCCTGTGTTACGATCATGCTCTACAGGCCAAACCAGGGTTTGAGCAAGCTGTAAAAAGGAAACATGCTGTCCTATGTCAGCAAAAACTGGAGCAAAAATTGGAAGCCCAGCACAGGTAAATAAAGAAGTATCCCAGTGGCAATTCAACCAATCTCACTTTTATTGTTCTGTTGCGGCAATTATTTGCATTTCAAATAGAATAACGGTTTTTAATGTTCTACACAATAAAATTATTCACAAGAATACTTGAAGAAATCCAAAGTTGAAAATGTGCGCTGTAGGAAAAGCTGGTATTTTAAAAAGCGTTCCAAGTAAACCTTTTCTGCTGTTGAATTTTCAAGGTCACTTCAGCGAACGTTAAATGAATTGAAGGAATATCAGAAGCAGCATGACCACTACCTCAGGCAACAAGATGTTTTAGACAAGTACAAGCTCATCCAGGAGGAGCAGATCTTGAGGAACATCATTCATGAGACGCAGATGGCAAAAGAAGCTCAATTAGGTACGACTTTTTAGAGTTTGTGCTCATTATAGCAATGAATGGAGCGTATTCAGATTGATGTCAGTATATATTAAAGTGGCCTCGAGTGGCTGTTGTGTTTTGCTTGTTAAAACAGGGGATTGCAAAGTGTTCTTGGAACAGAGGTTTTTTCAAGTCTTTCAAAGACAGTTTCCTCTGTGCTGATTAAATAAGGATTGACCGATTTGGGGGTGGAGGGGTTGACTATATGCTGTGTTTGTATCTTCAGAAACTTCACTGAAATAGTAGAAAAAACTGTTTTGTTCTCTGCAGGGAACCATCAGATTTGTCGACTGGGCAACCAGCAGCATAGCTTGCACTGCCAGTGGGACCAGCCTGTCCGTTACCACCGTGGAGACATCTTTGAAAATGTGGAATATGTCCAGGTTTGTTCGTGAATTGATTTTGCTGCCTTAAGTTTGCCTTGTCAGCAAAATAGTTCAATTTTTTTTGAAGCTTGAGGAAGAGGGTATCTTTTCTGTGGTAGTTATAGCGAGAAGTCATTTGGTCTCTTTCCTAGCGTTTAATGCTAGTTTCTTTTGCTAGTAATACAAGCTGAGATTGACTGTGGATTATAGAAATTCAGAGGGTTTATTGTATAAGACTTTGTTTTACTTAAAGAGAACTATTAGAATTATTTCAATTGAAAAAAAATTTATTCTAAAGTCTTAGTTTTCTATGAGTTACCACTTCTATATTAACTCCTTTGCTTTTCCAGCCTGCATAGAACAGCCAAGTATTTCTTTGTAGGACGTAAAAGAATCTTCACTTGAGGAATTACAGCTTTCTCTTGCGTAGATATACTACATTTCAGGCATGTTAGCTGGAGTATAACATGTTTAATTTTCCAATTTATTTCCCTTCAGAGAGGACAGAAAAAAGCATTAGGCAGCTAATGTTAATGAAGAAGCGAAAGTTTTCTAAGGAGTTTTCTTTTCTAGTGTATGTGAGGTATATACAACAAGAATTATTCTTTAGGGGAAAGAATATTCCAACCTAACAGGTTAAAAGTGTGCTCAAAATAATAATATATCCATCACCTCTACAGCCTTAAAATGGATCACAGGTTTTTTTGTTTATTAGCCTGTTGTACAACTCAAGCTACACAATTTTTGCATGCTCCTTCCAATTTAATATGGATAGACTTACATGACCTTTAAAGATCCCTTCCAACCAAAAACATTCTATGATTTTTTTCCCTACCAGAAGGAGCACAAAACCACCGTAAGCAGTGAACAAATGAAAGATCAGAGCTCAGTGGCTTTGAATCTAGTGCTTTCGCAGCCCAAAAATAAGGTGTTCGCCTGGTTTTATGAGTATTTGACAATTGTATATCTTGAAGTAGTGCATCAAGGAAAGCTGATACATGATTATTAAGAAGTTTTGGGAGGAAGGTGTGTGCCAATACTTCAAATCCAGAGCGACAGCCACCGAAGCAACTCTGCTGCTTTGTTAGAATTGCAGATAAAGATTATGGTTTCATTAATTTTGCAATGCTGAATGGCTTCTGGAATTTCCCTTTAACTGGTTTAAGAAACAGGAATAATTATTTTTAATTATGGTGTGTTTTCCTCTTGGATGTTCTCTGTATTATAATAATTATAAATTCAGATTATCAAGATAATTTTGCAAGCCATGAATCTTAGTAACCCTGGCTTGAACTAGAGCTATGCAGGTTGGAGAAGCAGATTTTGTCATCTATTAGAAATGTTTCCTTAGTACCTTTTAGCATTTTGTTGTTGTTGATTTGCATTTGTTATTTTCATTATTGACTTATTTACAACATGAATATTACTTTGCCATGGTATGAGTGGATTAAGAGGCTTGAATTTGCCTCTTTTTTTTTTTTTTTTTCTCCTGCTATCCAAATTTCAGCTCATCAATGAGGCTTAACTACACAAATCGTGGGGAAAAAAATAACGTGCAGAAATTCAGCCAGTAATATACCATCTCTTTCATTAAGTACTGTTTTTTTTTCCTCTTGTTTCTAGTTTGGTGAAGACTCTTCGACTTCTAGTATGACATCGGTGAATTTGGATCTTCACGCCAACCAAAGCGACCGCAGCCAGACCTTGCAGTCCTCCCCTGTTGCTCGTTCTATTGTTTCAGTGTGGAGTGTAGAATCCAGCAGAGTGAGTGGAGTAAACTTTGTCCCTTTAAAAAGGAACTGTGAAAGACTGAAGCTTGTCCTTGTTCATCTGAAAATTCTCAGTGTTTGGGACACAGTTTTGATGTGTGGCAGCGCTGGAGAATGTAACATTCTGAATTTCTTCAACATACAGGCATCTCTGTAGTTACTTTGTACCAGTTTCCCATCATTTGATGCTCTACTACAGGGCAGAGGGGGTTGTTCTTAGCTACCTTTGTAAACATCTGTTGCAGATAAAGCAGTACAGCTCAGTAAGGATTGAAAACTGAACTGCTGATATTCCAGAAAAGATGGAAAAAGAATAGTTTGAAACATCTCTGCTGGTTTTTTTTCTCCCGACTATTCCTTATGTTCTTATTAGCTGGTTAATTAGAATATTAAAAATGTTGAGGAAATAATAAAAAATAATTCCTTTCTGCTGTAGGACAAGCAACATATTCTTTGGCCTCAGCGATTAGAGTGCATGAAATCTTTCCCCAAAATACCTGTTCCAGAAGAACTGCCAACATACTTCCTGCCCCCTGAAAATAGGGGATTCAGGCAAGTGTTGTTTTTTTTTTTAAAAAACGAAATGTAAATTTTCACACTAACATCTTAATGAGCATTTTCTTTCCAGAGAGGATGGCTGCAATTAGTAATCAACAGCATGGATGTGTTTGCACTTCTTTATCTGGCTGCTCCACAGAGGGAGGGGGTTTTCCTTTATTGTTGTCTTTGCTGTAACTGGAACAGATCCAATTTCGTGGTACTTCTTCCCTGAGTGTTAGTACAAGGTGAATATGTGAAATATCTACAGTATTACTAAAAGACTGAGGGTTTAAGCACAAGGCTGAATGTCTTATAGAGTATATGTAGAAAATTAATAATGTTATGATATAATATTATATAATAATAATAAAAACCTTGAGAGAGAATGAGGTGAATGACTCTTTAATAACTACAATTAATTGTTGTACATCTGTTTTGCCAATTATCTGGGTCAGCAGAAAGGATACAGCTACCAACACAAGACATAAAGTTACTTTACTGTCTAATTGCAGAGGATACAGAAAGGACATAATATAGTTAACAGCAGAAGGAACGAGCAAGGTGATAAATCTGGTCATAGTCACACAAAAATCACTATAGTGATGACAAGGCAGATACATTGCCAGATGTGTTACTCTCAACCAGACCTGCATTTGCTGGGGAGCCGTGGTTGCAGCGAAGGTTCAGGGAACCTTTCCAGCGATGGGGAGGTCCTACACAGTGCGTCCACCCGTAGGTAGGCTTCCAAAGTCGCTGCAAGCGGGTCCAGCTTTTATACCATCGAATAAACAATCCTAGTCATACAAACAATCTTCAAAAATTTCAAAAGCAGAACATCTGGTGGTTTTCCTCCTTCTTGGATTCTGCCCAAAGCTTGTCCAGGGCCTGAGGAGGAACCCAAGGGAATTTCTTCTATCTATTTTAGTCTTAATCACTCATTCTCACGTTCTTGCAGCATGTCTCCAAGCAGAGAAAAATCCACTGCTGGTCTCTTACAAAACACACTGTTTGGTTATGAGATTCATCCATATGTCAACTTAATTCAGGGCTCATGGCTCAGGCCCCAGAACTTCAACATCATCTTGGCTTTAGTTGTGATAACAGAAAAGAGAGAGGGCAGAAAACAGTTAAAAATTATTAGGAGTGGAAAGCACTGGCTCGTTCATTTGGGACAGAGTTGGAAAACCAGCGTAGTTGTGGAATAGTAATATTTGTTATTACATAGGATAAAATGAATGTGCCTGTGTTGCAAGAGCTGGCTTCCATAGATCAATGGAATTTCATAATATCCTACTCAACATTATAATAGCGATAGTAAGAGAGGTTTCTTCTCCTAGTCAGTATAATTCTATTGTTGAGCATGTATTAAAGCAAAGGTTCCCATCCACAAATGTCCTAAAGCTTTCTTTGGGTAAAACCTTAGAATGTTCTTCCCAAATTATTTGGCTACCTCTTGGTGTGTTTTATGTCAAACTTCAGTTTAAAAAACGTCAGTATTTTCTTTTTCATGTATCTATTTAGTCCTAAACTTCATACAATTCTTACTAGCGCAGTGTGGGAACTTTCTGTGTCTTAGCTCTGCTGCATTGTCTGTTGTTTTCAGGTATTCTGTGCTCAAAAATGGCAAGTAAAGATTTTATTTAAAGTAAATTTAAAGCCTTACTTAAAGAATTTTCAAGGGAAGGGTGGCCCTTGAACTCTCCTGGTGTGCCTTGTCAGTTGATATATAGCTGAAGCTTATCTCTATAGATGAGTGACGTGGATTGTGTGCTATTAATTTGTTTTGGTTCTCCTTATTGCTAGAGTTCACCCAATCCTGAGTATCCCAAGAGAGACTGTTGAGCACGGAGAAACCCAGGCACCAGACTGTTCTTCCATTACTGATGCTCGTAACAATGAATCTCTAAACATACTGGTCAAGGAACTAGACAGTAATCTAGATTTGAAATTCAAGATGCCGGATGATCAAGCAAGACAGGTAAAAGACACATTCTCATTGGTTCTCTTCTGTCTTAAAGTTCTCCTTTTTATTTCTTAAAAATCTTACCCAGAACACAAAAGATTCTGATATTTAAAAGCTTATTTGATATCACGAGCCAATCAGTACTTCCAAAAAAGGGGAGCAACTGCTTTCTGATAGGGCTGGAGAAAGGGAGAACTTGTCACTCAGCGCAAGACTTGTCTGGCTTCTTTCAAATGCTAACCAGAAGCACGCAGAATAGGAAATTTAATTTACTATTTGAAATTGCTGCTTTCTTCTAAAACTTCCTAACAGTCACTTGACACCATTCTTCTTCTTGGGGTTTCCAGTAACAGCTGTATTCTACCAAATGGGTAACTTTAGGCTGAGATTAGTTCTTCATGTTGCTTTCCATAGATTGGCTGCTTTAATCCTTACATGTTCACATCATCTGTTGAGAAATTTATTTTTTTTTCCCATTTGCTAAAGAGAAGGCAGAGAGAAGTGAGACTTGAATGAGCCATGTAGATAAATAATGTAAGAGCTATTCAGTTTAAAAAAAAAAAAAAAGGAAAATCTTTGTTGTCCAGGTTTTGCATTCTCGTATCAACAATCAAGCCATTTCACAGGCGAAGATAGGAGCGTTTCTAGATCACGCCATGAAAAAGGTACGTAAAAAACCATAGCATGAGTTAAATTCAGATTTCTTATTTGAGGCTTGTTTCTGTACGTCCAAAGAAGCCAGTCTGTAGCGTGCAAGCAATGAGATGAAACTAACTTAAAAATCCATGTCTACAAGTAAAGCACCAACATAGAGAGAAGTATGCATTTAATTTAGGGTATCATCGACCAAACAGCCCTGTAGTTGCTTGTTCTAATTGTGACTGCGGGATGTGGAGCAGCAATGTATTAGCTAATCCTGGCAGCTGTTTGCTTAACTGAGAGAAACAGCTTGGAACTACTCCCTCCCTCTTTCACCTCTCCCTGCATGCCTGCCTTCTCCTTTTTCTCCTCCTCCCCACTGCCCTGCCTTCCCCCCCTACCCACCCTCCAAAGAAACCAACCCTTTGTCAATCTTCTGTCAGGATAATTAGCACTCTGGGGCAAAGAATCTGCATCTGTCGAACACCCTCTGGAACGCCACCTCCGTCTTGCGTGGGGCCTTTGAGAGTCATCACAAGTCAAATGACAGGAAGCATTGAGATAGAGGTTGACACTTTTTGATGTGCCAAGCTGATATCTCTCAAATTATCTCTCTGGTACAAGTCGTGCCAAGGCAGTATGTATGTATTGTTTCTAGTCTAAAATCAGGACCATTTACTACGTCTTACCCAGAAGAAAAATGAACAGTAGGAGTTGATTCCTATTATGCTGCTCAGAACAGTCCCATACATGTCTAATGTCGTGCTGTTGCTGTGTGTAGGTATTACAGGTTGAACTGTAGTATTCTGTTGCCTTCACGCTAAAAACCAGAACTTCTCGGTCATTTAGATGCTGATGTAAGAACACTGTTGTGTCACGCCTGTTCTGCTAAAGATCATCTTTCTAGATCAGGAGTGCCACAGTTGCTATCTTTGTATTGGGAAAGACAGAGCTCTACTAACTTGACTTGGCGCAAGAAAGGTCATTGGGAGCTGTGTGTGGAGTGTAACTGAGCGAGGAGTTCGGCATGAGTAGCATGCGGGTAACGCTGTGTTTGTGCAGTGCAAAATAGCAGGGATAAATGCTCCTAGCATCGTAGGTTATCAGGTACCCTCAACAAAGAAGTAACAGATCCAATTGATACCTCCCAGTTCATCTTGAACCAAAGGAGGGACCTTACTGTGTGAGATTGTTTTTAAAATCTGGAAGAAAATCTTTGTACTGATAAACTTTCAGCACAGTATTACTGTGACGCCAGCTGTGTTGCGTTAATACAGTACTGCTGCAAAGATCCTTATCTGTTTGGATTCTTCTGTCGTAGCTGTCTGTTTCCTGCTCATGCACGCATTTGGGCTTCACATGTGTAGGTTGGGTTGGCCATTAATGTCAGTTGTTGCTTTGAGACTTTAATTGAACTCTTTCTAGAATAGAGTAAGATGGAATGCTGAGACAATTAAAAACTACAATAGAAGTGTTTCTAAATCATTTCAAACTGCTCCATCTGCAAATGGATGCTTTACGTAGCTCTGTGTACCTGTCAGGATTTAAAAGTTTTGCTTTTTCTTCTCTAGGGTGAGTGTTTGTTTCTTCTGCTGTAGGTGAAAGAGGAGGAAGGAACGTTCGAGGTGTATTTGACACTTTCTCTACTCTTCCACTTGCCCTCCCTTGTTACTTGCTATTTTATAATCCTTAAACAGTATCTAATGCACATCACTTGTCAGCTTTCGTAAATAACTAAATCTAAGCAAGAGCAACAGTGAAACCTTAAATTGACAGGAAATCTTGCTGTTGGATGTATGACCTGGAAGCACATCTAATTACAGTGTAAAAGCTGCCTGACCTTCCAGTTGTAACATTTCTACGTAGATTTGTGTTAGTGTGATGTGAAGACTGAAGTGGCTCACAGATGTTGCTTCCTGAAGCAGGCTGACAATGATCACTTTGTGTGTGTTAAGGCATTTTGTGGTCCTGATAGGAAGCAGTCGTGAGTAGAGTGTGAGCAACAGCTGCTACTCAATTACAGTTCAGACTAAATCGTATCAATTAGAGCAGAGTGATTAGTAGCAGCCACAGCAAGGAGTTGTTTGTCTCTAGTTAATAAGATAGTATGGAGGGTGAGCTTTGTGCGTTGGTTTCTTGTCAAAGAGCAGGTAATTCTGTCTTCCTGCAATGCTTCTTTCTGGGTGTTTTCATCCTTGTCCCTGACTCTCCTACAGCCGGAAGATCCTCTGTGGCTTGTGCTCAATGAAGCTGGGTTGTACTGGCGCGCGGTTGGAAATAGCACCTTTGCTATCACCTGCTTGCAAAAAGCATTTACTTTGGCTCCACATGAGTATCAGGACATCCCTCTGGTCAATCTTGCGAACCTCTTGATCCATTATGGTCTGCATTTGGATGCCAGCAGGCTCCTGCTGAAGGCTTTGGCCATCAATGTCTCTGAGGTAAGATGAAGGGTTTTATTCAGGAGTGAATGCCTTTTCCTTCATTATTTTCTAAATACATTTACTTGTGCTTACCTACCTGTGCATGCAGTTCAGCTTCCAGCCTGTGATTTGCGACAGATATTAATTACCTTTTAAACTCTTGATCACACTGGGGATGATGTTGATTGCTGAGAATATAAACATCTAGAGCAGAAGTTTTTCTAAAATAAATGACAATTTGCCTCCCAAAACCTGTATTATCAGCAGCGCCTCCAAGGAATCTAATCATGGTGTTTTGGCAACATTTTCATCTAAAACAGAGATCTGCAGTGCTGTCAGCATTCTATATTGATTTTTAAAACCCTTAAAGTAGCACATCTGTCACCAGGATCCTTGGCTGTATAGACATTTTTCTTGACTTTTTATCTGTATTGTTTTATTTGTCCCTAGATTTCACCTGTCCCTAGATTTTTCCTGGAGGAAAAGCTCTATTCAGGTTCTTTCATGACTTTACTTCCAACCATAGGTTCAAAACAACTTTTTATATTTCTGAATGGTAACATAGTAAACATTTTGTAGGTTGTCACCTGTGTCAAGTGACAAGTTTCTGTATAAACTGTTTAAACTACTGGACTGCCCAGAACAGTTGTGAAAAAGAAAGAGGGGAATGGGTGACACCTTTTCTCTAGCAAATAATTTTGGTCTTATATTTAAGGTGCTTCAGTAAGAAGTTCAAGTGACTTTTTCCTGTGCTTCTACCTCTGTAGTTAGATAAGCAGAGAACTTAAAACTGCCGAGCCACCAGTCATCTAGCACATAAAAAAGCTAAAACCAGAATAAGCTTTTTCAATGTAGCCTTCAGGAACAATTGTGCAGTTGTTGGAAAGGAATCTAGCCCGTTTGGGTGGCAGGTAAGAGCACAAAAAAAGAACTCTGTAAAGAATTATGCTTGAATGATGTGCCTTGAGGAGAACACTGGAAAGCGCAGCCTGAAGGGGAGGAACCTGGGAATCCTTAGGACTGTGCTGTGTGAGTAGGGGTTTTTTTCTTCAAAAACACCAGCGAGTCCTACCTCGTTACAACAGTGCCTGCTCCAATTTTTTTTTGGGCGTTCTCAGTCCTGTAATACCTGTTGTATCAAAAAATCTGGCAGGAGAATTTGTACTTCTTGGAATAGAATGGAAAGGAACTGCGAATTAAAATGAATTACAGCTACAGGGAGTGAAGCGTGTGCTGTATTAGCAAAAGCTTTTAAAAAAATAATCTTGTTGCTCAGCTTGTGCCTTGTTCTGAATGGTGTTTAGTAAAACTGAGATGAGTTTCAGAAATCTTAAGGTACTGATCGGTCTCCACATTTTTAGATAATGAATGCAAAATTATTTCAGTGGAAATATAACCACTGCTGAATTACAATCTTATAGTCATTATTCCAGCATTATACGGCTAATTGCAGCAAATTACTTTGAGGGAAAGACTTCTTCAGTCAACAAACAAAATGTAATGCTTTACTATGTGCCTGGGTTGAAGTGCTAATTAAATTCTACCCAGTGAAAAGGTGTTTATAATTTGTACCTGGAAAAAAAAAAACGTATTTTAGGGAGACTAGCCCAAAGCAGTGGAGAAAAGTGTTAAGTTTTGTAAAGAAAATATAAATATCTGCCCCTAAGCTGGGGGGCCATTGGTGTTTTTAGTAACCTAGTTCTGCTCAAGTAAATCCTGAGCACTCCTGACAAATGAAATGCATCTGTACTGCTAGAACACTAGTGACATTTTTACTGACTTTTAATCATTCTAAAATGTCTTCAAGCATTTCAGTTTCTTTTTTTTTGCTACTCTGTGCAGTAAGCATTACGTTTGTGATGGTTTATAAGTATTTGATGCTTCATTTCAGCTTGTGTGTATTTAACAGCTGTTTCCCATCATAGGAAGATGGAATCCTGAACACAACCGTATGTCAAAACAGCTTTTGCTTAGCACCAATGCATAAAGCTGTTAGCTCTCCGCTCTAAGAATAGGCAGTCCCTATTTAAGAAGTTTTTCCAAATTCTTTCCAGCCAGATTTGGGAGGGTGTGGATTGACAGGGGCTTTCCTAGTTGGCTTCAATTTTAAACAGCCAATATACTTACGCTGGGATATGTTGCTTTTCTCTTTGCAGCCCCTGACCTTTTTGAGCCTGGGCAACGCGTATCTGGCTTTGAACAACATCAGTGGAGCCCTGCAGGCCTTCAGACACGCGCTGAATTTGACGACCAAGTGCTTGGAGTGCGAAAGCAGCCTGAAGATGATCCGCTGTTTGCAGTTTTACCCATCTCTGTACAACATCACCTCTTCTGCGTGCAGTGGTAAGCAACTGCTGAATGATGGACCACAAGTGAAATAGTATCTGTTTGCCTTGGGTGTTGCACCTGAAATTCAGGATTGCTCTATTTTATTTTTCCGAGGATCCTCCTTTTTGCTTTATCATGCTTGCTTTCTATAAGGACCAAGGTTGAGGCACTGCTTTTAATGGCAAAGTTACAGTCCATTAAGAAGCGCTTGAGGATGACTTCTTGAATATCTAGAGGGCTACCGCTGAGTGCAAATTCCTTCCTGAGAGCGTCAGTAATACCTTAACACCCTCTCTGCTATCTCTTGCTGGCCAATGAGGAATGCTGGATTCAGTATTCCTCTGTGGGAGTGCACAGCCACTACTGCTGAGCTGCTCAACAGCCCCTTTGCACCTCCCGTCAACCTTTACAGTCAGGTGGCTATGTTTTCTTAAAGCTGAAGAACATGGTGAAGAGCAGTTTACTTTTAATTCATATCCTTTCGCCTGTTCAGTACTTTGGATGTCATTTTCTAGTGTTCAGTCTTTACAGAATAGACCATATTGTGTCAACATTGTTTTGTTTATATGAGGTCTTCCATCACTGCTCTTAACCCTCCAAAAATCTGAAAGGAAAGTGACTTTGATCCCACTGTCTCCCCCCCTGCAAAAAAAATTTTTGAATAGTTTATCTAGAATGCTTTGTTGTCCATAGTGGCTGCTTGTATTAAAGAACCCAAAGAATAGCTTTTGAAGATGGATTCTTTAATTTCCATGAATCCCCCTGAATATTTCAAGTATTTTGTCTGTACTTGCATATAGCTAATATGTTATATTGCATATAGCTAATATGCTGCTCGTGAGCAATCTTTAAGAACATTTATGAATATATTTTGTAATCCCTTCTCTCTCAAGTTGTTACTAAGGTATCTTTCCATCTCTTTTTTCCTTTTTTTTTTTTTTTTTTTAAATGAAAACCTCACTTGAGAAATTGTTTTGATTTTTAATTTTAGTGGGATTTCCTCAGAAGTTTTAGTTTAATTTCTTCTCCACTGGATAGACATGGAGAAACCTCCTCTGATTTAGTATCTAGAATCACTCTGTCTAAACATAGACTAGAGGCTGTCATAGCTCCTGGTACAATATGGATGATGCTGTTGTAGGTGAAATTCTGGGACTATGCCTTTAGAAGAATACTATCTTACACATTTTTGCTCTGATTGACAACACATCTGTTGTGCAGAGAAATCAATGCTGTCTGGCTAAATGTAGTGCAGTAAATGATACCACGGCCCAGCTGACAGGTCTCTTACTGAATTCCATAATAACAATTCTTACACTGGTACCTTTCAGTGAATCTCTTAATATCAGATTGCCCTTCTTTTAAAAATCCTGACAGATACTGTAAGCAGTAGTGGAACTTACGCATTTCATTACAAGAGACGTTTTCACTGTTCTGGAGAAAAAAATCAAAGGTTGCTTTTTATTAAGAACTTCTTTAAAAATGGCTGTAACTCACGAGGCTGAAGTTGTTTCAGTTAAACCTTAACGATAGCTGCTCTATTGTGAAGCTAAGCAGAAAGTAATTGAAACGTTCACAGAACTGAGGTGGTGACGAGCAATGGCTGTATTTGAACTCCAAAGTCATCTTTTACGTCTTCCTTTTGTGTGCTTTTCTTCCTCGAACTTGGCATAATACCTCAAAACATACTTCTCTAGTTTGGCTGATTCTTGGCTGCCCTTTGCATTGATTCCTGATCCAGGATGTTCGTTTTGAAGTCAGCTATTACTGCATATGCTGTTTAGGAAGGTTGTGTTTCTTGAAGGTGAGGAGAAATCCATATCAAGAGTGCTTATCAGAAAAGTGTTATCTTTCCTTTTTTGCCAGCTTAGCCACAATTAACATAGTGAACATGAATATATTGGGGTCAGTTTTGCTTGTTAAGGAACCTGTGAAGCCACTAAATCAAGAGAAAGCTGAATATGCCTTAGCATGTTAATTTGCTCATTAAATGTCATTATTCCAGTATTTAAATATATTCTTATTTATATTTTTTCCTTTCTCTGGAACTCTTACCTGTCTTAATATTTCTTTTTCATTTCTATTTATAATATCCTTTAGGTCGCCTTTTGTCTGAGTGCAAGAAACCTGAAAGTATGAACCTGACAAATAGTGTAAATGGTCTTTGTACATTCTTGTGCAGAGTGTAAAATAAACATACTGGTTAATTCAACCTTGATGGTGATTTGTGGTTTAAGTCAGAGCTCAGAATTCAGAAATGGAAAGGTAGATTTGCCTGTCTTATTTTCAAAAGATTTGGGGGATTTCCCCCCCACCCACCCACCCCCTGATAAACTTCAACTGACTTGAGAGGAACCTTGACAGGCTGTTTAAAAGTGAGGTTAAGTCTCCAAAACCAGAATTATTTCAAGAACGCATACCCAGAAATCACACTTCGCACTTACAAGTATCCTGAAATTTTGGGAGTCTTCTGCTCATCCTCCAGTCCAAATAAAACAATTGAAAAGAGATTGTAAGTTTGAATTTTGACCTTGCATATGTAAAGCGATAATATATACAATTATTCAACAGCTATGTAGCACCTAAAACATGCAAGCTATATTTAGATGCTAATATTTAACATTACCTGTTAAGCTTACAGCATTTGCTAAAACCTTAATATCATGTAGATGATGGGTTTTAGGCCCATGTGGTAGCTGTGGTTTTGCTTCGCCTCTCAAAAGCATCTGTTCAGGAGGACTGAACTGACTAGCAAGACACGGAGAGTTCCTTGCTCTGCTGCCGTGAGCCATCGGCAGGATCCAGCAAACGGTCAGTGGGAGTAATACGCTAGCATGGGATGGAATATGGGATCAAAAATGGGAATTTCTAGTCTGTTTTTTTATTAGAGTATGTGCCTGGTGTGTATTTCAAATAAGTGAAATAGGAACTACCTCAAGCATGTTGGGACATTGGCTGTCAGCACAGGACTTTGGATGTGTGATGCAGTAATGCAAATTTGTTGGATGCTTGCTTATATGCTCCTGCCTGTACTGCTGCCTGGTACTTTTTTTTTTTTCCCCCCCATAATTTATGTCTGTTCTAGGTAGAAACTTATATTCCAAAGCCAGGTCACTTCATGCATGTGAGAAGAGGAATTAAAAACCTCAGACCAAGACTTTTCTATTTAACATCTGTCTCCTATCTTGAAGTTCATGTAAATGTTTGTTTTCGATGTAAAAGGCTTTCTAAATCTGCAGAGGTTTTTAGTGGGGGCTTCTTCTTATGGAGGTGTGTTAAACGTCCAAAAATTCGTACAACTGTATCACCTATGACATGTATTGTAGGCAACTGCAGGAGCTCAGGCAGTTGCAACTAATATGGAATCTATATAGCAGTCTCTTACTTGGACCACATGCCTTATTCCCAAATAACTGAGAAAAATAGTCAGACGACTTCATTGTTACGGGATTATCCTGTGGTGATCCTTCTAGAAGTAATTTGGCAGGGCAAAGGGTGTTCCCACTGAATGATCCAATGTTGTTGTCACTGCCGGCTCCATTCCTGGAGCACGTTAAGTAGCAGGAACCGTCTGTTGCTTGACAGATACCTAAGCAGCCCTATTGGACACACAGATAACAGGACCAAGAGAAAAAGGGCAAGTAGCTTTTATCATGTGATAAGGTCTGTAGAGGAATATCCAACTAACGCCAAAGGGGTTTTTCCTGTGGCACTTCTTTGGCTGGCGTGAACATTCACATGTTGTCAAGCCTTATTCAAATGGTCACAATATCCTGGAAGCGTGGTTTTGGTGTGATGGTCAGCCAGCTGTTGAAACGTGCTGATTTGTTAATTGTTATTGCATAGGACTCTTATGTGTGTAAACAGAACTGCTGCTTGGACAAGCAGAAGTCATTTGTGCTCAAAATATTTTTGTCTGGCTGTAAGCATCTACCTCTGACTGACAGGTCTAATTCCTTACGAGCTCATGGCCATTGCATTCATTTGGAGAAGATCCAAAATCCAAAATCTTAAACTTTATTGATAGACTGCTGGTATTCAAAACATGAAGCAAGCTTGTTTCCCAGTTCTTTAGTCTCACTGTCTTTCCTTCCTTGGCAGGATAGTCCTTTTAAAAAGGCTTTGCACTGCCCTGTTGGAAGTAGAGGCAGCGTGAGTACATTGTGAATGTCCGTGCATGCCGTCGAGATCTATCTGAATGCTTTCCCATCCTGAGTGTGTATGTTTGTGAATGCAAAGCATGCTTCTTTACCTGATGACTTAGTTCTGTAATGTGTGCAAGAGCTTAATGATGCTCTTTAAGTGTGGTTTTAGTGCCCTCTTGTGGCATAAACACCCTGGACCACATGAAATCAAAAGTCTTGGTTTATTTCATCTATTTCCTCTTAAAATAAAACATGGGGAAGAGGTATTTGATCTTTCAAGCATATGGATTTTCCTTTGTCCCGCAGCACTTAAGTTGTTACAGAGTTAATAAGCTTAGACCTTTAAGCAAATTGACCTGAAGAGGAGAGGCTGACCTGAAAGAAGAATCTCTGCTTGAAAGTCTGATAGGAAGCTTATGGACAGATTAAATAACTTGTTTAAATCAACATCACAGTTAAAGCTTCCACCTCTGACTTGACAGCTGCAGTCACTTCAAGTTCCCTGTAGCGATCTCCGATGCACAAATATCACAGAAGTTTTCTTTACAATAGTGTGTTAAAATTTAGAGATATGAAATAATTGGCATTTTTAAATGCACCCTTCACTCACTGATCCCCTACAACTATGACTGTCCTGATAGTCCCAGCATGGGGCTGCTAAAGTTTGTTTCCATGAGGTTCTTTTAGACATTTTTATTGTAGTAGCATTTCAGTTTCCTCCTTAAACTGCTGTATCTTGTTCCTCCAAGGAACGCTCATCTCTTACAGTGTTAATATGTAGAAAGAGAGGATGTTTACTCTTGGGACCAAGGGTATTGAGCTCTGAGAAACACACCATGGCAAATGTTTGCATTGTCATTTAATAGTAGCATAGAGAAAGCGGGGTTTTGTCTTAAACAGCCGCAGTTCTAAAATCAACGTTCTCATTGGAAGTTAAATACTTGGTTGTGTATTTCCGATGATTTCTTTCCATCATGCAAAGTCTGCCTTGCTAGCTTACCTTCTTACTCTGCTTATTTACAGTGTGGTAGTGTGCCTGGCAACTTCTCCCACCAGTCATCAGCGTCACTTTGCGTAACGATATTTAGTGTCCTGTATTCATTCTGTCTTTTCCCACAGTCAGGAGCCCACAAGCTGGCAGAGGAGGGAGAAGAAAATCATGGCCTTTACTGCAGGATTAACCAAGGAAGCGGGGCTAGCATGGTAGAAGGGAATTTGGAATTGTAGGAGAGTTCAGTAAGAGTTTCCTGATGCAAAACTATTAATAAATGAAGGAAAAGCAATACTGTATTAAACCAAATTCGGTATGACATTTCCCGTTTTTATCTGCCTTTATAGTGCAAATGATTTTTCAGGATGTGTTATCTGGATCATCCTTCAGTTACTCGAGCATAACTACATGCTCATGTAGTAGGAGGAGGATTGTCAGCGGTTAGAGTGGAAGGGAAAATGTTCCCTCTTCCCAACGAAATTTTTCAAAACCTGTTACATTCAGTTATCAGATGTATTAACATTTCTCTGCAATGTCTTTGGTGCTTTTCTTGTGCTTTTTATCCTAGTTCTAAATACTTGGTGTCACTCAAGCACCCCTAAAGTTTTTACATGACCTAAGAGCAGCATTAATTGTTCGGCATTGTCACGTGTAAAGTGGTAAAATAGCTCCCCCTTGGACTCGTCGTTCTCTGCGTCTCTGTAAAGAGTGACTAGCAAAAGTAAAAAGGCAAATGCTTATTGATGCAAAAGGGTGGTCAAGGGCTGTGCCAGGCTGCCCAGGGCAGTGGTGGAGTCCCCAACCCCAGAGGAGTTTCAAAGCCATGGAGATGTGGTGCTGAGGGACATGGTTGAGTGGTGCCCTGGCAG